>JAVVLW010002295.1:0-57375 GCA_034401795.1 Chaetoderma sp. LZ-2023a | reverse complement strand
GGAAATTTCTATTGTGCAGTCAAGCTAACAATGAATGAGAAATACCAGACTCAAGCTAACAGTGATTGTAAATACCACAGCCAAGTTAACAGTGAATGAGAAATACCACAGTCAAGCTAACAGTGAATGAGAAATACCAGAGTCAACCTAACAGTGAATTAGAAATACCACAGTCAACCTAACAGTGAATGAGAAATACCACAGTCAAGCTAACCGTGAATGTGAAATACCAGAGTCAAGTTAACCGTGAATGTGAAATACCAGAGTCAAGATAACAGTGAATGTAAATACAACAGCCAAGTTAACAGTGAATGAGAAATACCACAGTCCAGCTAACAGTGGATGAGAAATACCAAAGTCAAGCTAATCGTGAATGAAAAATATCAGAGTGAAGCTAACAGTGAATGAGAAATACCACAGTCAAGCTAACAGTGAATGAGAAATACCAGAGTCAAGCTAACCGTGGATGTGAAATACCAGAGTCAAGCTAACAGTGAATGAGAAATACCAGAGTCAAGCTAACAGTGAATGAGAAATACCACAGTCAAGCTAACAGTGAATGAGAAATACCACAGTCAAGCTAACAGTGAATGAGAAATACCACATTGACCAAATCCCAGGTCATAAGTTTTATTTAAAGACAGGACGACGTCGTTAATGGAAGAATCTAGTTTTAGCTTCGCCCGTGTTGGTGTCGATCGATACCTGAACTCACTGACTATCAATTTTCAGACAACTGTCCAGGTAAGTGGAAGAATATTTTGAAACTGATTCGGCAGGGTGCTGTTGCTGCCTATTGTAGCTGCAGCCACATCACCCAGTCATATTAGTTTCAAAAATATTTAACAGCATGTTTCCTAAAGGTATACATATAATTCGTACAACAGCGCCTAGTCGGTCATCAATTAAGTATTCTTGACGAATTTAGCTACGTCATTCATGACGTAACTGAATATGACGTCAGCATACGCGTCATGTAATTGATTATGACGTCATATGATTGACTGAGAAACTGGAATACATCATTGTATGTTCTGCTGTTGAATTCTATTCTACATCCTGCTTTTTGAAGGAACGTGCACTCAGCAACAAAAGCATGGAATGTTACGTAACGTGGCAATCCTGATATGACTGGGTCTTTATTGCCATGAACTCACATCTTCCACACATATCCCAGCATATCTTCCAGCCATATCCCAGCACATCTTCCACCCATATCCCCAGTACATCTTCCACCCGTCTCCCAGCACATCTTCCACCCGTATCCCAGCACATCTTCCACCCGTCTCCCAGCACATCTTCCACCCATATCCCAGCACATCTTCCACCCGTCTCCAAGCACATCTTCCACCCGTATCCCAGCACATCTTCCACCCGTCTCCCAGCACATCTTCCACCCGTATCCCAGCACATCTTCAACGCGTATCACCAGCACATACCACCCACCATAACCCACCCATCCATACATACACATATATCTTCCGAATAGGCTTGGCTTCATGCGAATTGATGAAATACAATGCCTCAGAAACATGACCGCGTGAGAATGAAAAGGTTATACCGATTTGATGTCCACACGCTGGGGGTGTCATGACAACAAAACTCCCGGATATTATCAAAGGTTACACACGTCATGGTCATCCCCGTGTTTCCGTACGCGAGGTTAAACAGGAAATAGATTCGCAGTTATCTTCCAAACAATTGATTAAGACGTGTGTGAAAAATAGTGTCAGCTTTCATTATCATTGTCGACCAGGATGGTGGTGTCGTGATTCACAATAACAGATGAGTGTCGTTTGGGAAGGTTCAAGCATGTTACTGTAGGTCATCTTAGAGGGCACCAATATGTCAGAATGCACATTCTATTCCCATAATATTATGGTGTTTCATTAAGTGTGTATGCTGGCTACAAAACTATCCAAAGAGGCAATATTCTTCTCCACGAGCTACACATATTTAGACACATGTTCTGGCCTAGCATCTGCGATCAAAACATCTCTCGTAGACGGCAGTAAAGTCTGTGAAACGACCAGGCTGACATTTCACGAAGTCATAAAACAGCGATATATTAGAAAATAGAAAGCATCTTATGAATTCTCCTTTGTGGGTACCAGAACCTGCTAACCCCGACGCAAGACAATGTCCCCGAGGCAGAGAACGACATTTCTAGCGAGTGAATCGTCGCTTTGACGAGAGACCGACATTTACGCATCTAATAAAGGAAGCGCATCAAATACCAACAAATCTGTTCCAGAAACCACCTGGGAGTTTGACAATATCAGATAATGTGAGACGGTCTCTGTTAAAGATACAACAACTCATGTCTCCACATCTAATCTATACTGAACCAAAAAAGTTTAGCAACACTGAGAATATTACTGTATAAATGTTATTTAACAAAAACAATAAATTGATTCAAATATATTATTTAATTGATAGGTCATTTTCCAATTTGAACAACAGTCTCTTGTTACTGTAATGCTGGCATCGCGCCTTTAACACGGCATCATTCAACGGAAGGGTCCAATTTAAATAATGACACTGAGCTGTCAATACCGGTTGTGACCGCCGCGCGCATTAACCACCGCCGTACATCGCATTCTCATGCTTCGAATTAAGCACCTGATGTCACGAAGAGGAATCGCATCCCATTCCTGGAGCAGTGCAGCTTCCAGCTCCCGCACGTTGTGAAGATGTGGATGGTTCTCACGCACCACACGGCCAGGAATGTCCCACACGTGTTCGATAGGAGACAGGTCCGGTGATCGCGCTGGCCGGTCCATCACCGGAACATGTTAACCTCAAGGAAATCACTGGTGACCCTAGCTGAATCTTCTTCTTTTCGTTCGCTGATCATACCGCCAGTCCTGTAAGTGACTATCGGCATGAGCATAAGCGTTAAGTGCGTGGATCCATGGTTTATTAGAGTGCGCCGTGCGGCCTGGAACCTCCGTATTCAGCACTCGAGGTTTCTGTCAGGGTTACCTCACCCTTACCTCCTTTAGTCGCCTCTTACGACACGCAGAGGATACGGAAGGTGTATTCTAAGCCCCACCTACAGGGCAAACCCTAGCTGAAAGAGGACCGGCGTTGTCTTGCTGGAACACAAAGTCTGCATGATGCTGCATAAAAGGGATGACAACAGGGGCGACAACTTCTTCACAGTAACGTTGAGCCGTTAAATTTCCGCGAATCACAATAAGATCTGTTTTGCAATTTTCATGGATTCCAGCCCACACCATGATACTGCTGCCACCGAATCTGTCGTGCTGAATGATGTTGGCTGCATCATACCATTCTCCTAAATGTCGCCAAACCCGTTGCCTACCATCCGCCACATCCACACAAAACCTCGACTCATCACTGAACAATCCGTGGCTCCATTGTTGAGCACGCCATTGCTGATGAGTTCTTGCCCATGCAAACCGATTCCCGATGTGACGCTCTGTAAGCGGAACAGCAACAAGTGGACGACGGGCATGCAGTCCCGCATCATGGAGTCTGTTTCGCACAGTTTGTGCATGCACTGTAGTGCCGGTAGCGGTATGCAAATTACGGGACAACCGCGGCGCAGTCTCAAACCTCTGACGTTGTGATGACGTCACTATGTAGCGGTCTTCTCGTGGTGTTGCTCCTCTCGGTCTGCCAGATCGTGGTCGGTCATTAACATGTCCAGTTCCCTGCTCACGTTGGCGGAGACGACGGGAAATGGTTGAGGCGTGGACATTAAAATGTCGAGCAACAGCGCGAACGCTCTGCCCAGCAGCTAGCCTTCCCATTGCTTCATGGCGCTGATTTTCGGGTAGCCCTGGGCGGCGGCCCATGTTCGGTAGGTAAACCTTTAAGCGTTTTCTGTTAACAGTCGTTATCTGCTTTTGCAATATGGTGAATTTTTGCCTTCGCTACCCGCCAATGTGGGCCAGTGAATGAAAAATGCATTTGCACATGCAGTAAGCGTGCGGCCGAGAAATGCAAGAAATGATTTGCATTTCTTCATGATCAGCGAGACATTATATTTACGAAACATGCCTGCAAATTTGGTTATAAATGGACGCATAGTTTTAATACAACAAACCAAACTTCACTGTTGTGCTAAACTTTTTTGGCTCAGTATATCTACAAATTGACATTCAATAAGCAAATATTTTTTTCTTGAGCAAATTTAGCCGTTAGAGGGATAAGAAATCACCTCTGTTAATAAGCCACTATCTCATGAGTCCTCTTGTAATCTGGTCTGTCCTCTGAGCTGGATTAAAATACCACCTGTCTTTACTGATCACACGCTGCTGCTTGCTGAAGTGGTCGTCTCAGGAAGGTGTAAATGTGCGTAGCTAGGACTCGGAAGGGATTCATTTCACTCAGTGTTTTGTCGTCCAGGTTACCACAGGAGTCCATTCCGCGTCATCAGCCCACTCTAGCTTGTCCGAATGCTATAGCTGACGGTTAGTCAACACGAACATTGCTAATGTTCTGCAGATAGCTTCTTATGTAATTTGGAGAACAGTCCCATGGTTAAGAATTCTTGTTCTTCGACACGCACGCACGCACGCACGCACGCACGCACGCACGCACGCACGCACGCACGCACGCACGCACGCACACACACACACACACGCACGCACGCACGCACGCACACGGACGCACGCACGCACGCACTCACATAACATCTAAATGGCTCGGAATTCAGATATGTTTCACAGAATTCGTGCTCTATTATGAAACATGCATTGCAATATGGGAGATTAGTTCCCAGAGTGCACTTGGGCATATGATGGCGATCTCTTTCTAATACCATTTCCACACTCTGACCTATAGCGGAGATAGCCTTGTGCTTCCACACCCACCAGACAGAAAGGTCTTTTTGTGCTCCACCCATCCCCACCCTACAGATAAGATCTCGTTTTGCTTCCTCACCCCACCCTATAGCTAAGATTTCTTTGCGCTTTGCCACCCCACCCGACAGACACAGCCCCTTTGTACCCCCATCCCTACCTTACCGATACAGCTTTTCTTTATGCTTCCTCACCACCCCAAACAGATGAAATCGCTTTGTACCTCCCCACCCAACCCTATATATGGGATCTCGTTATGCTTCGCCATCCCCACCCTACAGATGAAATCTCGCTATACTTCCCCACCCACCTTACAGATGAGATGTCTTTGTACTTCCCCCACACTACAAATGAGACCCGCTTATGCTAACCCCACCCACCCTACAGATCAGATCTAGCTGTAATAATGACGGATAATTATCCTGCTCCCTGGCTGTAACCAGCATTCAATGGAGGAATTTGACAAACCACTCAAATATATTACGCCATAATCAATAACGTCAATAGTTAGCTGACGTCATAATCATAATGACTTATTATAACTCTGTCCTTAAACGCGAAAAGTCCGCCAAGTGTACGAATTGTCCAGCGCAGCGGAGTTGCGGCTAACTGTCTGATCATGACGTCATAAAACACTAAGACACACTTTATCCCCATGACCACCTATTGCACCCAGTGCGTATTCAATAACTACACACATATCAAATAATACATCTAGATAGGACAGCACGACAGAGTAATTTCTGCCGAACCGATCATAAGTATGCATTCTAGCATCATTTAGTCGGGTGTTGTCTGGATATCGTGTGCATTTTCTCTGTAGTCCATGTTTGAAGACGATCCATGCAGTGTGGATTCAGAATGCGTCTGGTTAAGCCTATTATCTGCTGGGCTGATGATGATGATAATGCTATAGACTCCGGTTGCTGAGAGCGACTCTTGATATAATGATGCACTTCTGATATCTTCTCCGTAATCAATCCGCCAGCATCACAGAAAATATGTATACATTCCGAAATGTAATTATGAGCAAACCTGCCCTCAGCGGCCACCATAGTAGACATAAACACGGGATGACATCAGAGGATCTGCTACCTAATTGTAGTTATGTGACATAAGAAATCATTTTTGGTGTCAAAAGATATCGGTACTTAAAGATAGGTGGTCTTTCGGCAACATGGCTTTAAGAACGACCATCTTTTGGCCCTAAAAGACAATGTGTCTCTCGAACAATATTGTCTGTTAATGTGAATTTTATATAACGAATAATCCGCGCTCTCGTATGGACTATCACGCACTGACATAATCAGATTTTAGCACAATATAGGTGGCCAGGCATGCTCAAGCTGTGACAGACATCATTACTATCTGTCTGGCACAGAATTATCACTTAACAATGTCTGCCTGCCTGTCTGTCTGTGTGTCTGCCTGTATGTTTGCCTTCTTGCCTTCCTTTCTACCCGCCTGCCTGCCTACCTGCCTATGTCTGCATGATTGTCTGCGTGCTTGCCTGTCTGCCTACTTGCCCGCATGCGTGCCTGCCTACTTGCCCGCATGGCTGCCTGTCTGCTTGCATGCCTGCATACCTGCCTGCCTGCCTGCCTACATGCATGTATGCCTGAGTGCATGCATGCCTGTCTGTATGTCTCCCTGTCTGTCTGTCTTAATGGACTGTTGTGACACCTTGCTTGAAAATTTGATAGATTAACGTTTCAATGACTTCCTAACATATAGGAGATACGCATCTAAGCCTATAAAAACACACCACCCAAGACGATGATTCGTCATTGCTTCCAGGTTGCTGTCTACGTCAATGGCTTCTGGCTATATTGTTTCACTGTAATCGAGCAATCATTTCTGGGAGTTGCACAATTAAAAAAAAGAATAGCCATGGGTCAAATATTAATAGGTCTCATTCATCCCAGATGATAAATTATGATTTTGTTTTGAAATATGCGTTGTTATCTTTTCTTACTGTGAAAAAGACAGCATGTAGGAGCACTGATTCTAGGTGTTTCAGTTGCGGCATTATCATCATAGTCATTTCCTCATTGCATCTATGCACATCTCTACAGCAGCAACCACAGTTTATTATATCGATGTACACAAGACCAGAACACATTGACATCAATGCATGCCTTTCATCACAGGAGAATGGCCCGTTAATCATTCATAGAGTTTTTCTACATTCTGGTAATGGAATTAACGAGATGCCCACAGCTCAAGATGATCCTCAGAAGTACCGAACCTGGTGCCACAAAACACTTAAAAAAATGTCTCCACTCGATACCATCAGATATACATAGGAACCACCTGTTCAATATAGCATCAGTTAAGGCACGGATACGAGTCAGCCCTCCAGACGTCTTTATTGTGTGTATTACATCTTATATCGTCATGGTATTCCTAGGTGTGCCATATATTCCACCTCCAATGCTGTGAAAGGTTCCATGACCAAGTCTGCTTTACAGTACACCTCATGCATAACTTACTACATGGCAAACACAAACACAGAATCAAGTCAGCCAGTACAATTTTGAACACGATGCCAGAAATATTCTGTTGAATAGTTTGGACTTACTTTGATTGGAAGCTACGTTAGGCAGCAATAGCTTCCAATCAAGGTATGTCCAAAATATTCGACAGAACGTTCTATTTTGCTTTGGAAACATGTCAAGTAATTTCTGAGCTCTGCTGTAGCATGTATATGCTTGTTAGCAAGCAGGTGTTAAACCTGACTGAGTTCTGGTCATGCAACATTGAATATGCATCAAACAGTCAATAATTGTCATTGCCATTCAGAAGGTTAACTGGCTCTCTTCAATGAGTACTAGCAGATGCACTGAATGACGCTACATTCCCTCGTCAACCCATTTATTCTGCACACCTACACCGATATCTCCTAAATCCAGCCCTTCATCGCAATCGATCTACACCCCAAATCAATACCGAACTGCCATCATGCCATATCAACCCATCTCCACCTCACAAGAGACCGCTCCATGCTACCGCCACCAAGCAGCTCACCCATCATCATTCCACCCCAATCCATCTACACTTCAGTCAACACTGAACCCAACATCGGCCTATCCGAATGCCTCTCCCACTCATCCTCATACAACTCCAATATCGACCCATCCTTACTTCACCAAGCTCATCCTCACACAGCCCCAATATCGACCCATTATCACTTCACCAAACTCATCTTCACACACACCCAAAATCGATCCATTCGCACTTTACCCAAACTCATCCTCACACCATTCTCCCCTCCCCTCCAACACCAACATCGACCTATCCGCATTCCACCAAGCTCATCCTCACACCACCACCCAACAGCCACCTTATCGCACTCAACCAAGCTCATCCTCACACCACCATCCCAACATCCGCCTATTCGCACTGCACCCCAACTCTTCCTCACACCAACCCAACATTGACCTATCCGCAGTTCATCCAAACTCATCCACAAACAACCCCAGCATCGGGCCATGCGCATTCGACACAACCTATCTACGCTTCACTCTAATACCCACCCATCCTTACAGCACGCCACAATCAGCCCATCATCATTACACATTAGCACCAGCACGTCTTTACTCCACTCCAACACTAGCACATCCTAACTGCACTCCAACACATCTTCACTCTACCCAACACGGACATGCGCAGCATTCGCCCATTCATCAAGATACAAACCTATGACCACAATAATTCCTTGAATACTCATATTTATAGCAATGTTTAACAAAATATATCCCTCATAAATTTTGGCATCGCACTATGGTATTTATTTCAGATCACCTAGCAGTATTACCTGTGAACCAACATTTGTAGATACGATATGATAGATATTACAAATAAATAGATCGAGAGAGAGATAGAGACGTAGATGAATCGATCGACAAATAGTTATATGCATTGCCGGGAACTGACCCCTACCCCCACACCGCACCTGAGTGTGAAATCCGCATTATAAATATTCTTGGGAAATGTATGGTAAATTAAATTAATTTATAAAAGCGCATCTGTGTATGTGTGTGATGCGCGGCACACGAGCACACCACGTGTCATTGAAACAGACCTCTCTATGTTGTTCTTTGCTGGCACATCGTGATGCCATCCTTTACTTTCAAAATCACATTCCCAAAAGTGCTCAACTATTTCCGTAAATGAAATTACATAAATATCCGTCTTTACATCTTTAGAACCTCACCAAGTCAGTTCATGTACTTTGATCAGCACCACCGCATATCACTATACATATAATGCGTTCTATCTCCCCATTCAGGGTGCGGATGCGCATGGTTTCTCTCAGTATCCACGAGATACTTTTCTCATTCTCATAACAATGGGTATCTCGCAAAACATGCGTGCCCATTCTCATTCAGAACAATTCCTCATCTGTTTACATAGTTTGTTTATTATCAATGCCAGTTTTTGTGGATCCGGTGCAGGTAACCTCAGAACAGGGAATCGACAGACATACATGTAGGCTACTGATGTGATTCTAGTTTACTCTAAGTAAGTACATAATCAGTGATGTCTCACACATGCTGTCATATTATTAGATTAACGTTTGGACAGTCACACCAGGTAAACAGTGTAGTCTAATGGCCAGTGTGTGTAATACTTAATATTCAGCCATAGAGGAAAACTTGGAAACTTGTTTTGACACTTTATTTCTGATAATGAAGGTCATAGGGACAAATACTGGACACATACTGGCCACGTAACCTGCGTTATCAGGGAGGTATCATACTGTTTAGACCTGACTCGACGTGGATAGAAGAATACGAGGGACCCTGTTAACAGATGACACCAAGGTATGGCCCATTCAGTAAATAATGGCAAGATAATCCCAATGACTGCTTTCTATCTAACACTTAGGCATACCTTCACTACTCTGATGACGTCACTGTAATTGGCATCATCTTCACATTGCAAAATTTACAGATGGCACTAAGCGACTCATTTTGACAGAATAAAAGGACGAAGCATTTTAGAGAAAATTGAATAATGTTAAACCGTTGTTGACCTATACATGCATGCTTTGTCAGGTTCTTAGAAACAAGCGAATTGCAAACGTTCCCGTGAGCAATATAGACTACTCTATCAAATATGGAAATAAATTTAGAGATTTTGAAGCTGTAATTCTGGAGTTCTGCCAACATCACTAACTCAAAAGCTTAACCCAATAAAATGTGTACAACTCTGGTCAGATGCAGTGTTAAAAATCTCTGCATGTCTCTGCCGTGGTTGCAATCAACATCTCCGGATCGTACTTTCACCAATGTGAAATAACCACGGAGATACTTAAATCAAGAACTCTTCGACATAAAACAAGACAGTATCGACATATGGGAGCACCCAACTATCTCTTATAAATAATAATTCTAGCGCTTACACATACCTGTTCCCGTCTGTAGGAGGTCGGTGTGCATATTATTTGGCTATCAATCGAGGTACCCAGATTAAGAGCAAACACCCTACATGGCGGGTCAATTTATGCTTAACGGTCAGTAAGAGAATGCACATAATATTTGCTCTGATTGTTACAGTTGATTGTGCCAGTGCCAAGCCAAATTTGAATATCAGCTGATTATTTCCTATCTAAGCAAAATAATCTAGACGTCAGTTAATTTGATTATTGTTTTCATGACGAAGCCGGCCAACTTCGAGCCAGTCATTCCAGTGGCACATTAAAAAATAGGCTTCTATTGTCCTGCAAATGGGCATTCAATAAGGAGATAATTTGATTTTCTTGACCAAATTTAGACATTAAATAAGAGTGCATGCTGAAGAAGAAGAAGAGCCTCGATTTCGCAATGTGACAACAGCATATAGATTCCGTCGATGTATTGCCACGAGATAACTTTACCGGGACAAAGCTAAATATCTGTTTTAAATCTTTGTTTAATTATGCAACCAATTCTATTAATGAACTAATGTAAACATCCAGCAATATATTTGAATATAAAGTGGGAAATTCAGTGGAAGCAACATACTAAATAGACATGACCAAGATGGCCGAATCATCGTATTATCTGTGAACACGTCTTCGGTCCTCCCAGAACGGCATCCAATGAAGATAATTAGATAATAGTATTGCACGAAAGTTTCTCCTAGAAGAGGGGAGGAGACCATAATAATATGCTCTGTGTTTACAACCTGGTATTTGTCGAGTTATATTGAGATACCGTATAAAATATCCCTCAGCCTGACTACCTCGTCTGAGCAGCAGAACGTGGAGATTAATAATGTGTGCATGTCAAGGCTCTCCTATACGATGCACACTATGAAGCATTAGCCATTCCTTATCTCTCTTGCCAGCGCTTAATAACCAGGAATTACTGAAAGATGCTTATCTGCTGGAACCACGAATCCCTGACATAAACTGCGCAGTATGTTTATCATCCAATCCGTCTCCCACACCCGGGCAAATGTACAACCCTCCTTCCCTCTCTCTCTCTCTCTCTCTCTCTCTCTCTCTCTCTCTCTCTCTCTCTCGCTCTCTCGCCCTCTCTCTCTCCCTTTCTCTCCCATCCCCTCCATCCCTCTCTCTCTCTCTCTCTTCCTCCTATCTCTCCCTCTCTCTCCCTCTCTCACTCTCCTTCCTTCTCTCTCCCTCCCTCCCTCCTCTCTCTCTCTCTCTCTCTCTCTCTCTCTCTCTCTCTCTCTCTCTCTCTATCTCTCTCTCTCTCTCGCTCTCTCGCTCTTTCGCTCTCTCTCTCTCTCTCTCCCTTTCTCACCCCCCCCCCTCCATCTCTCTCTCTCTCCCTCTCTCTCCCGCCCTCTCTCTCTCTCTCTCTCTCTCTCTCTCGCTCGCTCTCTCGCTCTTTCTACCTCTCCCCCACGCAATGCCCTCTCTCATTCTTCAGCCATCCCCTCTACTTTCTCTTATACTCCCTCTCTCACTCCACTCTGTCTCCTCCCTTCTCCTCCTTAAACTTTCTCCGTGTTCGTCATCAACCTAATAAATGATTTACCTTACTAATAGTGCGTTCTCAATTCGTTCAGATATGGAGCTCATCTCATTAATATGTAGGATACTGAATATATTACCTGGTTATTTAGAAGTATTTCATCCGGCTCAATTATAGTTACATCTAAGTCTTGAGGAGTATTTCCGCCGGTGGACCAGAACAAGGTTCTCGATGCTTTACTACTGCTTTATAATCTTTCGCCTAACCGTATACGTTCCAAACTCCATTCCTCTCTATTGCTGCTATGATTTCTCATTCCAGCTAGTGTTCTTTGTTCAATGCTTTTTATCTTATTCCATCTTCTCGGTTCCGATCCTTTTCTCTCTAACTTCTTTCTTACTTATGGTGATCCTACTTGCTGCTATGTATCAGATGCTACACAGCGCCCTCTTACTTGCTGCTATGTATAAGATGCTACACAGCGCCCTCTTACTTGCTGCTATGTATAAGATGCTACACAGCGCCCTCTTACTTGCTGCTATGTATCAGATGCTACACAGCGCCCTCTTACTTGTTGCTAAACAGTCCATAAAACCTTTAATATTTCTCTCATTCTAATTTCTAGTGAAATAGCTGTAATCCATTCCACATTCTCTGTATATCACCAATTCTCTATGTCTCAGTTCCGGTTCTTCCAGTCACAATCTGTTTATGAATAACTCAGATTCTTAATACCATTTATTTTCGGATTATCTTATCTAACGTTTAGTTCCTGATTTCACGTCTGTTCCTTCTTCCAACTCTGAGGTCTTGAATAGTATATTTACATACGTCGCTATTCTTCTTTCTTCTATTATTGTGGCTCCACTATTCAGAGTGGTTAGTTTCCATTAACAGTGGAAGCAACTCTTCCAGACCTACATTTTATACCGGCTCCTTTGCTGTCCTCTAAAACGACATCGCTCCACCATTCACATAAATCTAGCATTTACTAACATTGTTAATAATTTATAACATGAGCTGGGGAGATATCATATGAGCTTATTCTAACATTTACCACATTTGCTATAAGGCCCTATGTGAAATTCTTACGTCGAGTCCAGTCATTGTTACAATTTTGCTTCATATTTATCTCTCTAGTGCTTCACTGCTGAAAGATGTGATCAAAGGTGTAACATTTATTGTCTCAGATCTAAAAATGATTTTTAATTGTTTCCTGTTTTACCCTCGTCGCTAGCATGCAGTGCTTGTTGCTGTTGCTGTCGTCGTCGTCATTGTTGTTGCTGTAGTTGTTGTTATTGTTGTTGTTGTTTCTGTTGTTGTTATTGCTGTTGCTGTTGTTGTTGTTGTTGATGTTGTTGTTGTTGTTGTTGTTGTTGTTGTTGTTGTTGATGTTGATGCTGCTGTTGTTGTTGTTGGTGCTGCTGCTGCTGCTGCTGCTGCTGCTGCTGCTGTTGTTGTTGTTGTTGTTGTTGCTGCTGCTGCTGCTGTTGTTGTTGATGCTGTTATTGTTATTGTTGTTGTTGTTGTTGCTGTTGTGGTTGCTGTTGTTGATGTTGTTGTTGTTGTTGTCATTGTTGTTGTTGTTGCTGTTGTTGTTGTTCAGAACTTGTAATAACTCTGGTCCTACAGGAGGGGCCTTCTCCACATTTAGAGGAAAGCATACCTGTAAAGTTCCGTGAGCTGGTCTGCCAATTTTGGTGGTCAAAAGTTAAAACCCTTCAGCACCAGTTTTCAAAATAGACATTTTTATGCATTCTTCATTAACTCTAGTCTACTGTGGTGGAATCTTGCCCACGGGATCCTGAACACCTATGTTAATTTTGTAGACAAAGGATTGAAGGCAACCACAATTATTTTCAGCAACATTGTTTTCAAAATAGATACTTTTGAAGCATTTTCCCAATAAGTCTAACGGAGCTTTTTTTCCGAACTTGGGTTGATGTGTCTCTGTGGGGTCCCGAAGACCTATGACAAGTTTGCCACAAAGATTAAAGACACCAGCAACAGCTTGCAGTAACATTGTTTCTAAAATAGACACTGTTGACCTTACGGCGCCATGACATCAAAAGTACGACGCGTGTATTGGAGAAATTTGTCCTTGTTAAAGTGTATCACTATATATATATATATATATATATATATATATATATATATATATATATATATATATATATATATATATATATATATATATATATATATATATATATATATATATATATATATATATATATATATATATATATATATATATATATATATATATATATATATATCATTTACCATCGTGCAAGCAGTAACAATCCGCATTGTTACGTCAGTGCTGCTAGGCGAGGCCAGGAGTAGGAATACATTGTTTATATTCCGTAACTAGTGAAATATACTATGATATATAATGGTGTAATGAGTGTTAAGTAATGGGATATACACATGCTTAAGTGATAATACAGCGTCTATCATATATCTTAAATCTGCGATCTTTATCCTACATTATTTCATTTATATACATACAGAAAATTAACAAGTCCTAACATATGCTGGCTGCTCCATCATTAACTATGCTCTCTAGAATGTGGAGGTTAAAATGTCATGATCAGGAATCTATGTAATGCCACTAAGAAAATTAACCAAATTCTTACATCTGTCTACACTTACCACGTCCATGTTTCAACGGAGGATAGCCTTCATTTGTATTAGCGATCATCGTGTATACGAGTCATGCACTTCCAATAGTGGGATAGAATGTCTGTACGATAGTGGGTGTAAAGGCCGCCTAGAGATGAAGTGTAGAGCTTGAAACATCACAACAGCAAAGGAAACGACCACCTCTTGTGTTATTCTACAAACCTTTCAATATGAGTGTGACCGCTAGTACTGCTGATCACTACCTCCCTTAAATCAGGAATAAGGACGGCTAAAACCAATAGTGTACAAAGACTTCGAATCTAAAATCCGTGTAGGTAGAAAACTAGCTACTAACAATTCAAAGTGCTTTAGACTACTTCCCTGCCAAACTGAACAAATCAAAAATCTTTTGCCAAGACAAGATTAGCTTGAACCCATATGGAGGTCAGGGTAATCTCCATTCCGACGTCTGACCAATTCAGGCCAGCTTTGCCTCTGGATTAAGCACACTCTCTCACGTGTTCACGTTAGAATTGGTCCTACGCCATACACATCCACACACAGATCGGGAAAAATCCATGCAACATTAGAGTCCTATACTCATTAAATTTAATACGACAACTTGCGCTTTATAATTAAATAATGTTGCTACAAACTGTTGCTATCTATAGAAACGCCGATGTTCAGCTACATGGCTTCCCAGATGCATGTCACCCACTCTGCTACTGGCTCTTCAACAACGAATATTCTGATTACAGAATGATAAGTATTTAGAGCTTTGTTCTGGTAATGAATTAGGTCGATGCACCATCAGAAGACCATAGGAAGGATTCCACGGAATCTCGCCTGTCATCCTCATCATCGGTAAGAGTCAGTTGTCATTAACTTTGACATTTGACATTGTGACCTCAATGTCATCACGCTGATTCCTAAACAATACACCCATTATGTATCCAACATACTTCCAATAGTGTCCATCAATGCTGAATTATAAGCTGATAAGTTTTGTTAAGCACAAAATATTAAGCGTCGAAAATACAGAATTTTGTGCGACGGTCCCAAAGAATTTGACATCAAAATTACGATGCTGATTCATACCGCTATAGGCAATCCCGGACCCATGTTTAGTCCCTATATGCTTACATGGGCTGGCAATATTAGCCAGTTATGTTGATAGGTGGTCAACAGTTTAAATGACCAATATATCCCGTGTACCAGAACTATTACTTTGCCACCATCTCTTGATATGTAACATTGCAATAGCTAACAAGAACAGAACTTACAATTAACAATAAGTCGGGTTTCAGTGGCCCGTAGCCTATCAGATCTTGCCATGGTATTAGCATGTAATAATCTTCTCGACCAGCTTGGGGGGGGGGGGGGAGACCGCTTAACCACGATATGCCAAATTCGTAAAATCATTTACAAAGGACCTTTCAAGTTTATCGAACAATCATATAACGTCATAATCAACTATGTGGTCATAAACAACTATGTGACGTGTAGGATGACCACAAAATCAATGACGTTATGATGGAAGTACATAGGTTCTTCACGAACGCTTAATTAATGACGGACTAAGTGTTATTATAGGAATGGTATCTCTTTACTATTTAATAAACATGCTGTGGATATTTTGAAACTAATTTGACTTGACGCTATTGCTGCACCCAGCACCCAGTCAAATTATTTTCAATATATTCAACAGCTTACCTGTATAGTTTTGTGAAAATTTATAGTCAGTGAGTTCAGGGATCGATATATCCCATCACGGGCGAAGTGTGGGTGGAGTGTAGATAGAGACGGGCTGGCCATAACTAAGACTGGATTCCTCCATTTAATATATGTTTTGACATTTTGTTGAATAATTTGAAACAGATTTGGTTGGAAACTGTTGCTGCCTATAGCAGTACCGTACTCATATCATATTGGTTTTAAACTTATCAATAGCTTGTCTGAATAGTTACCTTGGAATAGCGATTCTGGTAACTCAGAGTTCAAAGAGTTAAGAGCGAGATAGACAAGGACATCTTGGATGCTGACAATGTGTGGTATTCTGCTTGTGAAAAGCGAAAACACATTCTTGGCACCATGTAGTCATGCTGCGGGTTATGTAAGCTCTGTGCTTAAGCCGGGGACAAAGCAGCTGCCAATGTAACAGTTATACCAATTAATGGATTTACCAACCATCCACATATCACAGCATCACATAGCAAAACGTCCCACATTCACTGATTAACAATGAGAATACCGCAACCAGATATTCACACCCTTAAACACCGTTAGTACAATCATGTCTCTTTGACTAAGCGTTGTTTGTATTCATGTCTGATGCAATTGAACCAAGTCCAGAAATGCAAAGTATCTTCGTTGAACAGAAGTACCACAAGAATGATTAGCAGCCTGGTGAACCAGAAAGATTGCGGTTTAGTCAACAATTCACAGACCCCATGAGCCCCGTACTGTAAGGTAATGTTTTGACTATGGCCATCTAAATGGCAACATCTGGACTGGAAGTTGGCCACCGTAAAGCCGCTCTCTGATCCGTATGAGGCCATCAGCTGCGGTGATCTATCTACAGTAGGCCTCTGTTAGGAGCACCTCGCTCTGAATGCATCTTATTAAAACAGAACGCGGTCACTATGAATTTCGTTCTTGAAATGCTAACATCTCTTTTCGTATGGTTCTTTTCAACCATCAATTATGGTTAATAAGTGCGCGGATGTTGGCTGTAATAGTGGCTATGCATCTGCCAAAACACTACAGAATGCTTCTTTTCACAAATTTCCGCTGAAAATGCTGAAAATACCACGATCACGGTGTAGTAAATTATCTAGAGAAGATTTTGCACCGACTGAGCATTTACGACTATGTTCATTCCATTTTGCTCACCATTGCTTCATTGAGGAAAGAGCTGATCACAATGAAAGAAAATAGAAGAATAAATCAACACAGCTGATGAAAAAGCCTTCTTTCTTTCCTTTTCAGAAAACGTATCTATTCTGCTTGATTTTGCCCGATTTATAGCATACAGTGCTGATTATTAGCCGTCATAACTCTCCAAAACAATGATGATAATACACATACACACGCAGGCACGCACGCACGCACGCACGCATGCAGGCACGCAGGCACGCACGCTCGCAGGCAGGCACGCACGCACATACATATATATATATATAATGTCCGTGTATGCAACTAATTTCGTTCCTTAAATCTGAGATCCTACGACTACATAGTAACAAGCATCATTTGGCTCCAAGACACGTGATTGCTAAAGACAATAAAGACAATAAAGACAATAGCATGGGTACAATTGGTTGCTAAAATCGTACATAAATACCATCCAGTTGCGCACTGGCATAATCATTCCAGTCTTGATCCTTATAACAACGAAAAATATGTTGATAATTTTGAAAGTGATCTAATTGGAAACTACTGGGCAGCAACACCACTACCGGGCAAACCTATTTCAGTGTATTTATCTGAATTCATCTCCTCCTAAACCGCTCAGCAGATCTTAACCAAATTTGGCTGGAAAGATCCTATGGAGTCCCAGTATCTCAGTTTCCACACAATCATAGAGTTAAGTTGTTGAATATGCTGAATCATATTCCATAGCTTTCCTATATGCTTGCCTTGGTATTCAAGTTAGAATGTTGTCGCACCATCGCAAATTCTCATGCTTTCGGCAACTGTGCTCCCCACCCCTCTACCCCTGCCACCCCACCTCACACCCAACCCCCCTGTTGTAGGAGGTGGCACACACACACACACACACACACACACACACACACACACACACACACACACACACACACACACCCACACACACACACACACACACACACACACACACACACACACACACACAATTGCAGGATGCTCTTCACTCTTCACTCAAGGCGATGGCAATTATTATGAGCCAACTCAGTGCTGGGTGAAGGGCTTTGGGACTGATGCACTATTTCTGATGGGAGGATTAGTAACGTCTACATTGCTTCAAATAGTATTGTTTATAAGACGTATATTGAATATAATATTTGTATTGACCCCCACCACCCAACCACCCCACTCCCCCCACCCCCACCCCGAATTTCCTTGGTACTCTTACAAGTTCTCTTTAAGTATATGTTCCCCCAAGAACATTCTGCATTGTTTTTGACAGTTAGATATGAAAGCAGATAAATATTTTGAAACTAATTTATCTGGAAGATGTTGCTGTACTGGGCATATAATTTTCAAAATTTTCTTTACTATTATTTTATGCACGAATATTTGGACTTCTAAAATTAAAGAAAGCAGAGTTTGATATTCTAAATCTGATTATGTGTCAGTGCTATCAATTGATCAAATAAGCTTCAAATTCTGGCAAATATAAATAGAGTAATGGACATTTTTACCCAATTACATTTGATTTGATTGCCGTGTATTGTGTATGCACAAATTGTAACGAAATGATGATGTCATATTAACAATATCGATATTACATCTTATTTAATTTACTGACTGTTATGTATTCAATTCAAGATTTAACTCATTTAACACTGCATAACATATATAACAATAGCTATGTAATTAAAATATTCTCTGGACCATATTGAAACAAATTTGACTTTAAGCTGTTGTCCTCGACACATCAGTTTAATGTATTAAACAACATATCTTCATGGCAACTGTATTATCGTTGTTTTATAACAATGTTCTTATTAGTAAGAGTAGTTTCCATGTAGTATACTAGGCACTCAATAATCCAGTCCGTTATTCAGCACCATTCAGCAAACAATTACACAAATATTTCAGTAGTTTGTTTTATCACACCGGCCATTGAATTAAACTATTCAGCAAATCTAGCCGAGATCCTTTATGCTGTAAGCAATGCACAGCAGCTGACTGATGGCCTCACCAAGTATAGCCATGTTTTAGCTTCCAGTCCAGATGTTACTATTTAGCTGTCCACGTTTTGACACAGTAACTGGGAGTCTGAATGAACATGGCGTATTAATGCATGGATGACGTAATAATGACTACGAGGTGTGAGCTTAGCAAGGACATTTACTGTTGTATCTGACATAATGTGCTCATCTATCTCAAGCTATCTCAATAGATCAGTATCATGTGTACAAATGTGTATTGCACACAACCTAGTTTCACTTGTAACTGGTAATGTATTTATTCCATCACCCACTCTGATAACGCAGATTACTGGGCGGTAGTGAAGCCAATACAGGTCCAATGTGACCTGGTGTTTGGCCAATACCGGTCAGGTAACAGGCATTATTAGGGTATACGCATATATGGGGCTGCTTGGCTAAATGGCTTACCTCCACTTTACGCATGGTTGATAATATCGCTGCTTATACAATGGTTCACACGTACGAGAGACCATCTGACATATCATGGAAAATGGTTTTCAGTAAACCTTAGGTTTGTCAAGATATCAATAAATAACACAGACCTATTGATGTGCTTCCGGTAGATGAGCGTGGTATCTGCTATTGCAACCAAATCTTGCTATACGCTTGTTTTCTTCGATCTCAAAATGACCTCTTTATCTGAAGCCCATTTTGAGAATATATTGATAAGCAACTGATACCACGTGTGTCATCATGACACGCGAGCATGACCGTGACACAGTATATTGCTTGCTTAGGACAAATTAACCATTATATACTAACTAGTAATGTAAATGAACCGCTCGCTCCGTTACAAAATTCAGTAGTAGCCTATAATAGCAAGCAGAACAAATGGAGACTTAACCAGATTGGCATTATTCTCAGCTCTCATGTTAACACCGACGCATGCAGCTCCTCAGGCCCCAAATGAACTATATTGATATTGAGGTCGAAACGTCAAATGTGAAGCTTGGTACGTTGTAGGAAAATGTTATTTATATTTGACAAGCTTGCTCGTATGTTTCATGAGAACACAGTGACACATCTACGAGCGAAAGCTTGCTCACAATAACTAGACCTCGTCATACAATAAACCTTTCCAGTTTAGCTATGCCCTGCCCATATCTAGCTAAGCGCCACCCACACCTCGCCCATGTTGGGATCAATCGATTCCTCAGCTCCCTAGCTATCAATTTCCAGAAAACTATACAGGTATGCTGTTAAATATTTTGAAACTAATTTGACTGGCTGCTGGCTGCTGCCTAAGGCAGCAAAAGCCCCCAGTCAACTTAGTTTCAAAATATTCAACAGGGTGTTTATTAAATAATAAAAACATACAATTCGTACAACAATGTTTAGTCTGTCTTCAATTTTAAGCGTTTGTGATGTACTTATCTACGTCATTCATAACGTCATTGATTATGACGTCATCCTACAAGTCACGTAGTTGATTATGACATCATATAATGGATGGGTAAACTGGAAAGGGCCATTAGCACACGTGAACCAGCTATCAACAATATTATACTGTAATGGGGCTCGAAAACTGATACAACATCAACAATCCCGAACATTCAGTATCATATCGTTAGCAAGCTAGACATATAAAATCAGCATAGCCATAAAACTGTAAATATATTTAAGAACAAAATCCAGTATATGGTCTATCTACACTGCATTCTTCCAACCTACCCCAACCATACCATCACCCCACCTCCGCCCTGTCAGCTAGGTTCACTTTAACAAAATTGAATGAAAATAAAGACAGTGAACATTCAGTCCGAGTAATTGGAAGAAAGGCTGATTTCAATTTAAGCTAGAATTGCTATTGCTGTACGCGCACTTTCTCTCTAAAGCTTATCTACACACAAAGACGTTTTTAAATGTGAAGCTATGACTACACAAACTGCAATGACAACAACAAGATGGAAACTGCAGCTGTAAAGGATACTTAATGCATCAACCTCTTGTTGTTGTTGTTGTTGTTGTTGTTGTTGTTGTTGTTGTTGTTGTTCTTGTTGTTCTTGTTGTTGTTCTTGTTCTTGTTGTTGACTTTTGTCTTTGATCTCAACTTACATTCATTGTTCATTAGAATAAAGAATTATGAGAAATGATTATCAACTGGTTAAAAGTGTTAAACCCCGTCTATTCTACATCGGTCCTTTCAGCTACGCAATGAAGAAATATACATCCTCTCTGGCGTGAACTGAAGCCACGCCGCCGCCAACGTTACGCGGGGACTGTAGACGCCATCTCGCGAAAAGCTTCAGGGAAATCGGATAATCCTGTTATGTTCCAGCAAACGTTCCTCCAGCGTCTCATTACCAATTCTCCAGATGAAACATTCTTTGTCTGGCGGTGAACTTCAATTAACAATGCTCAGTAATGCTGTTTGTTTCTGTTTAACGTCGTCAGGTTGTCGGAGGAGAGAGATAGTTAGGTGAGAGAACGAGCAGACATAATGTACAGTGCAGCTAGTTGGTTTCTGAACTGGTCGCTGACCTGTAATAGAAACACACTCAGACCGACCATATATACCATAGGAACATTTAACGAATATCGTCCTCAATAACCGGTGGTTACTGTACACAGTTGTGCATAGTGACACGTGGTAATAGCTTTTTCGTGTTCTGCAAGTGAAAATAAATACCTGAGGAGTTTCTCCAAAGAGTTAACAAGAACGGCTTATTATAATGTTAGTCAACTAAACCACATAGTGTTAGTTTTCTTGATCGGAAGTCTCTGTATACCTCGGTACATTTACTACATAGGGCAATAGCAGTAGAGTCAGACATGACACATTTATAATGCAGTGATACATGCATAAACACAGCACATGATTGCACAGCAAAAACATCTAGTGCTATATAAACTACAACTCAATGGACGTAAGATGTCATAAACCAGAACGTGACGTGTAGAATGATGTTATAATCAATGAGGATGTGCATGACGTAGATAAGTTCGTCACGAACGCTTAATTGATGACGGACTAAGCGTTGTTGTACGAATTTACTGTCTTAACTCTTTAATAAACATGTTGCTAATTTGACTGGATGCTGTCAACAGCTTAATTGTATAGTGTTCTGGATATTTATAGTCACGGAGTTCGGGGATCGATCCATCACAATATGACAAAATGTGGGTTGAGCTTATCTAAGGATGGGTGGTATATAGCTGGAACTGGATTCTTACCTTGGGGGAAATGACAATGGCAATACATTGTTACAATTACATCAATTCGATAATCGCTAAACATTATGCAGCTTTGCATCAGTAATTTCACTATCCATAAAAATCCAGCTAAAATCAGTATCTGCTTTTGCCACATATTCATAGTGACATCATCACCACGCGGTGAGGGCGGGTAGCATGTCTTATACAGTGTTCACGTGGCGAGGGCGGGTAGCATGTCTGATACAGTGTTCACGTAGTGAGGGCGGGTAGCATGTCTTATACAGTGTTCACGTAGTGAGGGCGGGTAGCGTGTCTTATACGGTGTTCACGTAGTGAGGGCGGGTAGCGTGTCTTATACGGTGTTCACGTAGTGAGGGCGGTTAGCGTGTCTTATACAGTGTTCACGTGGTGAGGGCGGGTAGCATGTCTTATACAGTGTTCACGTGATGAGGGCGAGTAGCATGTCTTATACCATGTTCACGTAGTGAGGGCGGGTAGCGTGTCTTATACACTGTTCACGTGGTGAGGGCGGGTAGCGTGTCTTATATAGTGTTCACGTGGTGAGGGCGGGTAGCATGTCTTATACAGTGTTCACGTAGTGAGGGTGGGTAGCATGTCTTATACAGTGTTCACGTTGTGAGGGCGGGGAGCATGTCTTATACAGTGTTCACGCGGTGAGGGTGGGTAGCATGTCTTATACAGTGTTCACGTAGTGAGGGCGGGTAGCGTGTCTTATACAGTGTTCACGTAGTGAGGGCGGGTAGCGTGTCTTCTACAGTGTTCACGTGGTGAGGGCGGGTAGCGTGACTTATACAGTGTTCACGTGGTGAGGGCGGGTAGCATGTCTTATACAGTGTTCACGTGGTGAGGGCGGGTAGCGTGTCTTATACAGTGTTCACGTGGTGAGGGTGGGTAGCATGTCTTATACAGTGTTCGCGTAGTGAGGGCGGGTAGCGTGTCTTATACAGTGTTCACGTGGTGAGGGCGGGTAGCGTGTCTTATACAGTGTTCACGTGGTGAGGGCGGGTATCGTGACTTATACAGTGTTCACGTGGTGAGAGCGGGTATCGTGACTTATACAGTGTTCACGTGGTGAGGGCGGGTAGCATGGCTTATACAGTGTTCACGTGGTGAGGGCGGGTAGGGTGACTTATACAGTGTTCACGTGGTGAGAGCGGGTAGCATGACTTATACAGTGTTCACGTGGTGAGGGCGGGTATCGTGACTTATACAGTGTTCACGTGGTGAGAGCGGGTAGCGTGACTTATACAGTGTTCACGTGGTGAGGGCGGGTAGCATGGCTTATACAGTGTTCACGTGGTGAGGGCGGGTAGGGTGACTTATACAGTGTTCACGTGGTGAGGGCGGGTAGCGTGACTTATACGGTGTTCACGTGGTGAGAGCGGGTAGCGTGACTTATACAGTGTTCACGTGGTGAGGGCGGATAGCATGGCTTATACAGTGTTAACCCACATCCGATGAAGCTGCACCTTAATTTAATGAGAATGACCAAGGATAGCGCCGTCTGTCACATCTCCATATCAAATTGGTTATGTTAGCTCAGCTGCCAGACATTATACAAATCATTGTTTGAGTACCGTAACTAGACGGATTATCACATTAATAATTAAAACTTTCATCAATCATTTGCCCAAATATCTGACCAGTCACTGCGATTCATGACGCTGAAACAGGGAAATTGTTATGTCATGTCTCTGCTTGGCAACGCGTCTCCAAATAAATATACCTGATTACATAATATCGGAAATTTGTAGGCTACTTGCCATAAATGAGTTACTGTGGCTAATGTTGTTCAGTGCAACAACACCATTCCCCGCGCACACTTACACCTGAGTACGGTTATCACTAACAGTGTTACTCTAATACTGGGATTATGACGTGTAAGACTATTGCCTGAAGATTTTAATAGTAAAGGGAGAAAAAGCTGTTTGTTCACTCTATTAGGCAGATTAAGATGTGTAAGACCAGCGTAATGTTTATGTACATCTGTCAGTTGTCTCTAACATTATGCCAAGATTGATGTGTTTTATTGACCTTGGCACATGCGCCAGTGTTTATACAATTAGCCATACTTGTCCTTCTAAAACCCTAGCTCCGTAAATCGTTGTAGCTATGGACCATCGCCTCTTTCAGTTCACGCTGTTATTATCCCCACGTTTTAAAAAAACCGTCGGGGATATTGTAATCGCCGCCGTCCGTCTGTCCTCCTGTTTGCCCGTCTGCCCGTCACGCTATCTCCTCCCAAACCATTTGGTGGAATTCAACCAAATTTGATATGTTGGTTTGCCATATGATTCCTCTTTGCAAGACGATATTTATATTTGTCTGCGCCCATGGGGTATGGGGCATGGGTCAAAAGGCCAAATCACTTGTAACACAACTCCTCTGAAACCGTTAGACCAAGTTTGAGATGTGAGTTACCCATATGATTGCGGAGTGCATGAAGCTATTTACATTTGGCTCCGCTACCAGGGGGCTGGGTAGGGGTTAAAAGGTCAAATTTTAACCTGCGGAAATTGATTGTAATGCATCTTCTCCGAAACCGCTGAACAGAATTCGATCAAATTTCGTATGTGAGTTACCCATATCACTGTGGAATGTATGAGCACATTTGCCCCGCCCGCTTTGGGTTGGGGATGGGGGTCAAAAGGCCAAGAAATTAATTATAATGCAACTCCTCCGAAACTCTTTGACGGAATACAACCAAATTTGGTATGTAAGTTACCCATATCAATGTGGAGTGTATATTGTTTATGTAAATGTCCGTTTGCACTCCACAATCATATGGGTAACTCACATACCACATTTGGTCATGAATTTCGCTCAACAGTGTCAGAGGTGAACGTGGGGATGTGCGATGCCACGTCATCGGCTGATCAACCTAGTTTGTTGGATGTTTAGCAGGGTGTTGTTGATTATGTGGAGCACATGTAGAGTTGGCCCCACCCCCAGGCGTGGCTGTGGTGGTGCGGTCCAAGTGTCAAGAAATTGATTGTAATGCATCTCCTCCGAAAACATTGAGCGGAATTCAACGAAATTTAGTATGTGAGTTACCCATATCAATGTGGAGTAGATGAGAACATGTACATTTGGCCCCGCCGTTAGGGGTGGGGATGGAGTCAAAAGGTCATGAACTTGATTGTAATGCAACTCCTCTGACACTGTTGGACGGAATTCAACCAAATTTGGTAAGTGAGTTACCCATATGATTGCTGAGTACAAAAGGATATTTACATTTGGCTCCTCCCCGGGGGTGGGTTGTAAGGGTGTGGGGGGCGTCAAAAGTTCAAACTGGCGAACGTGGGGATTTGCGATGATCGATTAGCAGTGTTTTGTTGATAAAAGTGCAGTCTCTAGTTTAACAAGACAATCAATGTGACGAGAAATGTTGTTTTCACACATCAAGGTAGATGTTTAATTAATATACAGACTAAAAGAAGAAACAATAATGAAGAAAGACCACGTTCATGCAATAGATCGTATTTGCATGCACACCAATAGGAGGTATTACATATCAGCGAGGTCACATGACCGAATGCTGGTATTTTATTGGTTTACTTGATGCGGGAGTGATTCAATAGTGTTCACACATGCCGCTATTTGCTGTGCAAACGTATTCTTAACAGCGCACAAATGAAATATCAAATGATAAACCCAGACATACCTCAGGATTAAGCAAATGTCGGCTACATGTATTCCTGCAATTAGACTTGCATTTCCACAGTAAACAAAGCTCTCGTGGAAACATTTAAAATAAATGTTATGATTTGTACCGTTGACAAAATTGTTATGCTGAAAGATGACATATTGTTTGTAGATCGACATCATTGCATCATTTTTCAAAGATAGGTATTTAAAAAAAAAAGGTTTATGCTGTTCTGGACAAATCTTGACCATTAGCCGCCTGACTGCTGAGTTCTTGCAGACGACATACTCCAGGGTTTATATCTCTGGACGTGCTAAATATTTTGAAAACAATTTGACTGAAAATTGTTGGTGGCTAAGCCTCCAACAACTTTCAGTCAAATTGATTTCAAAATATTCAGTACGTTCAGCGTTTTTGCTTATTGGAATTATGATCTGGTGGATAATTAACTCGTCAAACGGTTGGGTAATAAATTGTTTATCCAATCACTTTGTGAGAGCATAGGCTAATTTGACCTGAACAAAGAATGAACTGCAATCGGAGAAACATAGATGCTAATTGTTATTCTTGGGGAATATGACGTTTACGTAGATCATACGAGTCCGACACCCCAAAAACACGTGCATATCAAATAATAGCAAAATATTATTCGAGCGATTTGGAACTATCCCATGGTGTGTAGGGTAACGGTTTTTTATACATATATCGTGGAAACAGACCTTTGTTATGACGTACGTACACCCTGGTTGGTATGCCAAGAATTACGTAATCTCTCGTGGGATAAATTAAATTACTGAGTAAGCATAGAATATCATTTGACTGCTGCTATAGATTGTATTATATGAGTCATCTTGATTGCAGGGTGCCGAGTTATCAATGTACATTTCCAGCTTTAGCTATGCCCCGCCCATCATTATCTAAGCTCCACCCACACTTCGCCGTGTTGGGTTTGATCGATCCCCGAATGCCCTGACGATCAATTTCCTGAAAACAACACAGTTAAGTTGTTGAATATTTTGTAACTAATTTGACTGGGTGCTGTTGCTGCCTAAAGGCAGCAACAGCGCCCGGTCAAATTAGTTACAAAATATTCAAAAGGATATTTATTAAATAATACAAACATACAATTCGTAAACAACGCGTAGTCCGTCTTCAACTATGCGTTCATGACGTACTTATCTACGTCATTCATTTCATGACGTCATACTGACGTCATTGATTGTGATGTCATTCTATACGTCACGTAGTTGATTATGACGGCACGTGATGTATGGATACAGTAGAAGTGTTCAATATGAACACACCACTCCTCTCTGGCAACCTTAGATGATAAAATGCTGAACTATTTTGAAAGTGGTTGAATGCATTAGGATTTTGTTGTAAAGAAAGTTATTTCTTAAAGCGACCTTTGCATCCATTGAGTAAAAGACAGATCGAGCAAAACTCCCCAAAGAGCACGTTCATACATTTGCTAGATTTGACACACAATTGTGTTTAGCTCGTAAGTCATTGACTTGATCAAAAAGACAAAAAGCATTTTGGAGGATTTCGAGTCTGGGGATTGGTTTTAGGCTAATGGACAAATCCAGCCCACCCATCTCTAGCTAAGCTCCACTCACGCGTTGACAGTGTTTGGATCGATCGATGGATCCCTGCACTCTCTGAATCTCAATTTCCAGAAAACTATACAGGTAGGCTGTTGAATATTTTTGTAACTAATTTAACTGGGCGCCTCCAGTCAAATTAGTTTCAAAATATTCAACAGCATGTTTATGAAATAGTAAACACACAATTCCTACAACAACGCTTAGTCCGTCATCAAGTATGCGTTCGTGCGAAATTTTCTACGTCATCTATGACGTCATTGATTATGACGTCATCCTGCACATCACTAATTGATAATGACGTCATATAATTGATGGTTAAACTGCATTCCTCCATTGTCTCTGATAGGTTACTATGAGGGAGAATGGTAAGAATAAGACTGACAAGAGCATCACGGATGCAGGCACTCGTTGTATTCTGTCCGTGACACGTGCCAGTATGCACGCTCTTGGCGGAATGATACCGTTCTGACATTCGGGTTACGTATGCACGGAGCTTTGAAAGAGGACTGTAGCTGTAAACGTAACAGCTCTATCAATCTTTGTAATTACACACAATCTGTATATCCCAGCTCCCAGCTAACAATGCGAATATACCCTGGCTCAGAAACACCTGACTAGACATATATTCACATAATAGAGAGATCCGATCTGTCACTCAAGTATATGACGTCATATACAATTACGTTGCACATAGGCCGAGGCCACAATCAAAATGTGAAATGAATGATGGACCTGGCTCCTCATGAATAACTAAAAGTCCACTAAGTGCACGAATTGTATGTCTTTGATGAATATACTATTTAATAAGCTTTCTGTTAAATAGTTTGAAACAAATTTGTCATATGCAGCAACAGCACCCGGTCAACTTAGTTACAAAATATTCAACAGCTTACCTGTATAGTTACATTGAAAATAGGATTCTGAGAATTCAGTCTTCAATGTATATAAATTAATCCCGACTCGCGCAAAACGCGGGCTGGAAATGGGCGGAGCGTAGCTAGAAATGGCCCACTCCATTATGTGAGGTATAGGACTAGAATAGAAGTCGCTATTCTTCCACGGCCAAAGTCTATCCATGATAAATGTCTGTTGTAAGTTCAGGGTAACCGTTAAAACAGGTGTGTTTGTTTGACAAAGTGTGATTGAGCTGCTTATCTTCTGCTGGACTTGAACAAAGCCCCGCCAAACTCTAGCTAAGCTCCCTCCACCCACGCTTCGCCCGTGTTGTGATCTATCGATCCATAAACTCCGTGACTACAAATTTCCGGGAAACTATACAGGTAAGCTGTTTATTAATTTGAACATAATTTGACTGGATGTTTGTTGATGCCTATGGCAGCAACATCTCCCAGTTAAATTAATTTCAAAATATTCAACAGCATGTTTATTAAATATAGTAAAGACATACAATTCGTAAAACAACGCTTAGTCCGTCATCAATTATGCATTCATGACGAACCTATCTACATCATTGATGACGTCATTGATTATGACGTCATTATGCACGTCGCGTAGTTGCTTATGAGCGGTTATGATAGATGGATAAACTGGAAAGATCCATTGCATCTGTACTTGATAGAAAGATTACCACAAATACTTAAGTCAGAGGAATCATGGTTCATGTGGAAACTCATCAAATGGAACACATATTATAACCTGGTGGGGGTTTCTACACCATCGTAATAATATTGAACCACATGGCATATTAATGTATATACTATGCGATCTCCCAGACATTCAACATATATTTATAACAGGTTCCGTCATTATTTGTGTTTTGGGATCTCAGCAAATCAATATTTTATGCTGGCTAGCTAAGATTTAAAAATTACGTCTACATCTGAATGTGTTTCAAAATACTAAACACATATTTAATACCGGCTAAAGAAAGTGTTAGGCCTCTACATACATGATCATATTATAGTTAATCCAGGCTAAAGAATGGGTTGTGCCTGCAGGCCTACCTACATAATCGTTTATGGAGACAATTATTGTGACATTTATCATTAGAGATGAGAGTAATATCTCATTAACATTAAGATAGCATTCAGATAGATGGATTAGATCTGTCACTCAATTGTTTGACGTCATAATCAGTGACGTCACTAGTAGCTGACGTCACAATCAGAATGATATGGGTAGCAACAGTCCCCAGACAAATTAGTTTCAAGATATTCAACACCATACCTGTATCATACCTTTGAATTGGGCTTATGGCAATTCAGGACTCAAAGTATATAAATTGATTCTAACATGCTTAAAAAAATGGGTGGTGCTTAGCTAGAAATGGGTGGGGCATAACTAGGCATGAGTGTGGCTTTGCTAGACATGGGTGGGGAATAGCTATGAATAGATGTGGCATAGCTAGGCATTGGTGGGGCATTTCTAGGAAAGGGTGGGGCATAGCTAGAGTCAACTACTGGTTCTTGTCTGTCAGTTCTCATAAAACTCTAAGATGTGATAATTCTTTAATTGTGATAACGTCAAGTCTGAGTTTGACAATGATACGATACCTCCATTCGCATTGTGCTTCTATGTACGGGGATGACATAAATACGCACGTGCACATAGAAGCAGATACCCAGGCATCAATTGCACAAGAACCGACAATCTTAGTGCATCGTTGGCTCAATCCACCTTTCCAGAGTATCCATCTATCAATCTGACGTCATATGACGTCATAATCACCTAATCGACGTGTAGAATGACGTCATAATCATTACGTCATAAATGATTCTATATGGGCCGTCTTTAACTCTCAATAGCCCGACACGTTGTACGAATTCTACGTCTCTACTACTACTTAATAAGTATGCTGTTGAATATTTTGACACTAATTTGACTGGACGCTGTTGCTGCCATAGGCAGCAACAGTGCTCAGTCAAAATAGTTCCAAAATATTCAATAGCTTACAGGTATAGTTTTCTGGAAATTGATAGTCAGGCAGTTCAGAGATAGATCGATCCCAACACGAGCGAGGTGTGGGTGGAGCTTAGCTAGAGAAGGGCGGGGCATAGCTAAAGATGTATAGGCCCATTGGATAGTACCAACACCTTTAAGCTAAATCGTTTGCAAAATATTCAGCAGTATATTTGAAGATAAAGTGACATATATAATCCTACTATCTGCAGCACCTTTGAGCTAGTGAGTTGGCCTGTTTAGTGTCATATATGCCTGATAATCTTATTTTATGGTCCTTATATCTCGATCATTATCATAAATCGAGTGCCTCATCTACCGCTCCCCACCCCACCCCACCCACACTTTATCTAGAAGTGTAAACAAGTCATTGTCTAACAGATCAGCCAGGAGAAATTGGATGCATGAAGTGGCTGTGATTCACTTAATAGCATTACAGAATATGCGGAATCTCATATCATCTTCATGGGAAAATAAAAATAATCTCATTGAGTGCTATGTCATCAGCCTATGGGGGGGGGGGGGGTGTGTGTGTGTGGAGTGTAGGGTGGCGTGGGGTGGGGGTGCGTGGGCGGATGTTGTAATTTCTATCAAAAAATCTTGGACTTTTCGTTAAAAATAACAGAAGCATGATAAATATTTGAACCATTTTACTGTCTGTTGATATGTGCTTAGATTTAGTGGAATGGCGGCATAGATGCAACACAGCATATACTAAGATATTGTAAGAAGGTGGCAAGGATTTTATTAAATTCCCATCAAGAATGTTAATTTCAACAACCTGGCTGAAAGATAAGCGTAGCAGTTAATCACTACGAATATCTAGCGGTGAAGATCCTCGCTAATGCTATATTTGCAAGCACAGTTAGGAATAGGTTTGCTTCGACCACTTTGACCCCTCTTCTATCTTGTATCAACTTAATACTTTAAGGGTCAAACTGACCAAAGAACAACTATGCAGTGGTCTTCAGACATGGCTATTTGAAAGGCCTGGATAAGAATATTTTAAAACATTTTAAAATATTTACCACATGCAGATAACCACTGGCTGAGTAAAAACTTTCTTCGCTATTACTCCTTTAATGGTCAATCCTGCGAAAAAAAGTTTTAGTGGTAAATTTACAAAAAGTAGTCTTCTAAAATTAAAATATCTTGAAAAATATTGACCATCAAAATGTTTAATTGATATATCAAGTAGTATTTTGAGCGCTTCGAGGCGCTATTGATGCAAGAGGGCTTAAGCCGACTGACCATTCATGCGAATAATCAAACGCTGTAGAACAAAATCCATCATATGATCTATTCACAATGCAGGAATCTGTCTGGCCGGTTATTGCAAACATTTCTGCCTCCAGCAGCCAAATTCAGCTGAGCAAAATCGAAAGAAAACCCCGTGTCGATAAAGACAGCTTTCATCTGAGCAATTGAAAGAAGGCGGACAGAATGGACTTTTCCAATTTATTCATCAATCATATGACATCATAATCAACTACGCGACGTGACGTATATGATGTCATCATAATCAATGACGTCACGAATGCATAACTGATGAGCTTAGTCAATTGCCCCTTATAGTGTGGGGGGGGGGTTGTTAGTGGGGAAAACGGTAAAATAGCAACTAGACTGTATAAGCTATTATATACCCTTTTCAGTAATGTTGCATTTAAGTGCGGTGGATTAGCCATATAAAAATACTAATGGAAAATGCAAGTATTTCATTTCAAATCCTGGTCAGTTAGACTGCCTAAAATTAGGCATAAAACAGCAGCTCTCTAACGAATATATTCCGAGATGGAGAGGGGAAATTGTCCATAGCAGAATCTGTACCAGCTATAGGATTTTCAAGGAAAATTTCCAATTTGAAAATTATTTAATATCCCTCCCACAGAAATTTTCAGGGTTACTTTGTAAATTCAGAATGCGTAACCATGGGCTACCTGTAGAAGTCGGAAAATATGAAAATCCACTACATCGAAACGAGCGAGTGTGCACAATATGTGCCCAGAACGCTCTAGGTGACCGATCTCTTTGAATGCCCAGCCCTAGATAGTGAAAGAAAAGAATATATCGATAAATATTATAGATTACGCTCAAATACCCTAAAGATGAACCAACTTTTCAATGTTAGCAACAGATCAAAATTACTATCTCTGTGTACATTTTAGATGTTATTTTTAAACGTGTGAACTGAAATATAAATATTATATTCCTGTTCCCCTTGTGCCAGGATGTGGCTTGGGTGTAAATAAATAAATGAAATGAAAGAGGGCGGACTAAGCTTTGTTGCACGAATTTTATGTCTTTATTATTTAATGAACATGCTGTTGAATATTTTGAAACTAATTTGGCAGCAAGAGCGCTCAGTCAATTTGGTTTCAAAATATTCAACAGCTTACCTGTATAGTTTTCTGATAGTCAGAGTGTTTAGGGATCGATCGACCTCAATACGGCGAAGTGTGGGCGGAGCTTAGCTCCCGATGGGCGGGGAATAGTTAAAACTGGACTTCTCAATTCACTTTTCCAGAGTATCCATCCATCATCTGACCTCGTATGACGTTATAATGCACTCAGCGCGTGTATGATGACGTCACAATCATTACGTCGCAAAGGGTTCCATATAGACCGTCATCAAACCTCAAAGAGTCCGACACGTTGTATAAATTGTATGTCTTTGTAATTCTTTGCTATTTAATTAATATTTTGTTGAATATTTTGAAACTAAGTTGACTGGGCGCTGTTGCTGCCTTAGGCAGCAACAACATCCAGTCAAATTAGTTTCAAAATATTCAACAGCTTGCCTGTGTATTCTTTTAGAAATTGATAGTCAGGGTGTTCAGAGATCGATCGATCCCAACACGAGCGAGGTGTGGGTGGAGCTTAGCGAGAGATTGGCGCGGCATAGCTAAACCGGAAAGGTCCATTGGCATCGCTATAGGCACTTTCTCTTTAACCCGTACCACTCTGACATCAGCTGGGAAGCTCCTAGGTACACTCAAGTCAAGAATTGACCTGATGAAGCTAAGGATTTTGGCTGAGGACAAGACACAGTGGGAAAAAGCGAAGAAGGACTGATTGCAGCTGTAGTATGTTTCTACTACTACAGCCATAGAATACAGTAATCATATATACTCTAATGTCAATATTCTATCTTTTATGTGTGTATATCAAAGAAACTGGTGTACATTTGTCAACAACTTTAGGATGAACACCGGTTCATCTTTTAATTTAATTTAAAGATTTAGAATTTTGACACCAGAGTGATAAGTGCTAAACGTTATGTGTAACTCAGGATGTTTTAAATTGCGAAGTTAAAACATTGGAAACAACAATGACGATAACAGGATGAAAAAATGCATCGTAAAGTATAATTGATGCTCTAAACAGCTGTAGTTGTTGTTGTTGTTGTTGTTGTTGTTGTTGTTGTTGTTGTTAATGTTGTTGTTGTTGTTGTTGTTGTTGTCGTTGTTGTTGTTGTTGTTGTTGTTGTTGTTGTTGTTGTTGTTGTTGTTGTTGCTGCTGCTGCTGCATAATTAATCTGCGATAGAATCACAGATTATTATTTTTACTCAGGATCTTTCTTTTTATTATTATTATTCTTCCTCACACCCCATCTCCTCCTACAGTTTCCATACAATCCAGTCCAAACTTGGCGAACTTGTAGAACCCTTGTAGACCTCGCATGCTCTAACTTTTGTTTTGGATCTACCTAATACTTTTCGAGCTACGCACCTTTCCGTGGACACAAGAAGTCCATAGAAAATGTATGGGGATTTGCAGCATTGATCTTTGAAGTGTGATTACACCTAGAGTTTTGATCAGATCACTACCATACATGGGTAGGATGTTACCCTTGAGGTTCTGAAGATGTCTGCCTACGTGAAAGGTGACCGTGATTGTGGACCGTTGACCGCCATTGCATTGAATATGGCCACATAGGAATGAATGGAGATTTTCAGGATTGATATTTGAACTGCTACTGCACCTAGAGTTTGATCAGATCACTTATATATGATGTTAGAAATTTCGATGATTTTTTGAAAATTCGTTTTCAAAATGGCCGCCGGTTGCACAGTTTGGTAAAAATACCAGTTTTGGGGTTTTATTTGGAAGAAATGAACTCAGGATAACAAAGGATTTAAAATAATTTTTGGTGATCTTATAGGTTCTATATAGCCTTGATTTCATATCAATTTTGAAGAGGCTCAACCCAATAGCTTTTTAGAAATAAGCTTTTCCGTGCTAAGCCTAACCCTACCCCTAACACATGGGAGCAATATTTGAACAGCATTTTCTCCTATAGTTTTATTCCAATTCTCTTCAAACCTGGCCCGATTCTAGATCATTATGAGGTCTAAGTAACAACTAATGGAAATTTTAATAACTCCATTGGGGCTACGGCCATTCGGATCAAAATTTCCCATTTTATGTTTGGCATAAATAACCTCCCTTTCATCATACAACTTTAAAGACGATGTTAGACGTTATTTTATCCTTTAGGGTCTAGGTGACCATTTAATGGTCAACCCTATCTCAGTTTCCGAGAAATCGGCTTTTCGATGCCCAATGTAAACCTATGGGAATATGAACTATGGATCTTTGAACAGCGACTACACCGTCTTAGACATTTTATCGGATCACCAGCAGACATGTCCAACGGTTATATAAAACGAGACCCTATACTATTCCTTAATGGCCAGTCATCGCAGGATTACAGTTACGTAAGTAAATGTATTCTAGTATTAGTTATCTTATTCTAGTTAAATTGACTTTCATTGCAACTATATGTATACATTTCCTTATAGCTGGACCCTCACTAGGCATGTGCCTGAAATCTATGACACAAATACTACAACAGAAAACGGGCTCTTGTTCTTGATTATTGATTCTCGCTGTTCTTGATCATGCACAATTTTCTAACGTACTGCAAATCTGCTTGTAAAACCATACATTATGGAGCCTGTGTGGATATTGAGTAAACATTCTGCATCCACTGCCCATCAATCACACACTACCCTTAGTCATTAAGTCAAGCATGTCTATAATTGACAAGTTATGAACCAAACAATGTGTTCACTAGCATCACATAACATAATACATTTGTTATGGGGGTTACCATTTGCCATGCTGGTTACCATTCTGAATCAAATGCTATGCTATGAATATTCCAGTGAGCTTTGGCCCATAGTGTCCACTCAGATCACTTTGGCCAGTAGGAGTCTACCCACCAACTCACCTCCACCCGACGCCCACACCACACCCTGGAGTGAATACATTATACGTTTGTATGCATATTCAAGTTTGTGGGGGGGGGCATATTGTAGCCCCTCCCCATCCCAAACTGTTTCGAAAAATAATTAATCTACAAAAATAGAATCAATAATATAACAGTCAACCAGGTTCCATATTTACTTCTGGAAATGCTGACGGCAACTGAGAGAATCTAGAGTTGTTTACAGAAGGAGCACAAAATGCCTCCTGGTTTTGCCTCTAGTGGTTGGAGACTTGGAGGCCTACAGCAATTACTTTAGCCCAGCCCATAATATCCATAAGGTGGCCTCATTGTCCATTACAAGACAGAATTATGAGAATTGATGATGAAATGGTTAAAAAGACTTAAGCCCTGTCTATTCTACATCGATCCATTCTGCTGCGCAATGAAGAAATATACATGGTATCCTCTATGGGGGTAAACTGAAGCCACGCCGCCGCCAACGTTACGCGGGGACTGTAGACGCCATCTCGCGAAAAGCTTCAGGGAAATCGGATAATCCTGTTAATGTTCCAGCAAACGTTCCTCCAGCGTCTCATTACCAATTCTCCCGATGAAACATCCTTTGTCTGGCGGTGAACTTCAATTAACAATGCTCAGTAATGCTGTTTGTTTCTGTTTAACGTCGTCAGGTTGTCGGAGGAGAGAGATAGTTAGGCGAGTGAACGAGCAGACATAATGTACAGTGCAGTTAGTTGGTTTCTGAACTGGGCATGCAGTGCTATTAACTAAAGGCATCGTCTTCATTAAATGTTGGTTGTCTTGCACAGTTAGCAGATAGAGACACGTTTAATATCGTATTGGTGTTTACCAAGCCAGATAAAGGCAGGTGAATAGAACCACATATTGTTTGAATGCCAGGGCGAATGTCTGGTTTTGGTTTACAAACACGATCGCTGTGTTGCATGGTGTTGCTATCTAAACGTATGAGCACATCAGTACATTGTTGGAACGCACAATTTAATTCGTTGTTTCAGCATTGCTGTGCAGCACACCATTTATGGTAAGGTCGCATTGAGGGAATTGTACATTACTGGAGAATAAACGGATCTATTTCTATCGAGGCACTGCCCATTTCTAACTAATCTCCGCCCACGCCGGTTAAAATCGTTTTGCAACTTTGAAACGCACATGACCAGAATCTAAATTCCAAAATAACTCTAAAGGTAAGCTGTTGAATATTTTGAAAATAATTTTGGTAGCTACAGCTCCCAGTTAAATTAATTTCAAAGTATTCAATAGAATGTTTAGTAAATTGTAAATCTACGCTATAGAACTGGTGCACATTCGTGACAGACTTTTCGATTTCCGTGACAAAGTTGGCTAGGTCATTCTGATCGCGACGTCAGCTAACACTCAAATAATTCACCTTTCCAGAGTATCCATCCACCAGCTGACCGCGTATGACGTCATAATCAGCTCAGCGCGTGTATGATGACGTCACAATCATTACGTCACAAAGGGTTCCATATAGACCGTCACTAAATCTCAAATACTCCGACACGTTACATGAATTGTATGTCTTTGTAATTCTTTGCTATTTAATAAACATGCTGTTGAATATTTTGAAACTAATTTAACTGGGCGCTGTTGCTGCCTTAGGCAGCAACAGCACCCAGTCAAATTAGTTTCAAAATATTTAACAGCTTACCTGTGTGGTTTTTTGTTGGAAATTGATAGGCAGGGTGTTCAGAGATCGATCGATCCCAACGCGAGCGAGTTGTGGGTGGAGCGTAGCTAGAGATGGGCGGGGCATAGTTAAAACCGGAAAGGTCCATTATTCTTACATTATTACCCTGATGCTGTTTCCATTATACTTCTGCAATGGAGGAATCCATATTTACCTAAGATTGATGGATAAACTGGAAAGATCCATTAGCCCACAATCTAATAATGTATAGAATATAGATAGTCCCTATTTATACGTACAACAATCGACTTGATTGATGCCTTCATTATGAGAACAATTGAGTAGAATCTATCTGCGTGTTTGAGCAAATGCTAGTTTAAGCTTGTAATGTCTACAGGCCAAATGAAGCGTACTTTTTAAAAATATACCACTGGAATAGCTGATTCTGTTACCTAGTCAGTCATTTCAGTGAAAAATACTCCTCTCTTGTCCTACAAATGGGGCATTCCTTAAGACCACTGCAGAGGCCGGATTTTGGCCAGCTTCGTTATGAAATGTTTAAGCGTGGCCCAGCTGAATTCATTGAGACAGTTTGCCTAAAGATGCCGTAGCGCAGCTATGAGGGGGCGGGGGCAGGTAACACATGCACCCACCACATTCGAGACATGTGCCCCCTCCACCATAGAATACGGAACTGTGTGACTGAGACATTGTAAAACAACAACATAAACGGTGTGCACACTTGTTTTAGTTTCAGTTTCCTTCATTACACTCAGGCCATCCTTGCGATGGCATATGAGGGACAATTAGTAATTAACACATAATGGCGGTAGTTAGAGTAAAGATATAAAATATACATACATACAATATACAATACTAAAATACAGCCTATTCTGAGCACGGTGTAGTAGTAGTAGTAGTAGTAGTAGTAGTAGTAGTAGTAGTAGTAGTAGTAGTAGTAGTAGTAGTAGTAGTAGCAGCAGCAGCAGCAGCAGCAGCAGCCGCAGCAGCAGTAGTAGTAGCAGCAGCAGCAGCAGTAGTAGTAGCAGCAGCAGCAGTAGTAGCAGCAGCAGCAGCAGCAGCAGTAGTAGCAGCAGCACCACCACCACCACCACCACCACCACCACCACAACCACCACCACCACCACCATCAGCAGCAGCAGCAGTTCGTTCCGTATGGTACAGACTTTTCGTTCCGTATGGTACAGACTTCTCTTTATTAGAAGTAGTAGCAGTTGTTGTTATAGTTGTTGTAATAGTGGCTGTGTTAGCGGCGGTTGTAGTGTTAGTTGTTGTGTTGGTGAGTATCATTCATGCATTCTATGTGTATGGTAAGGGATAGTGTTGGTCATAGTAGTAATAGCAGCGTTGATAACATGTATTTCTTTCTCTTGGACAGTAATAGAAATGTACAGAGTTTGTTTAGTACGGGCCTGTTACATATTGCAAATAGTCCACAGGTTTTTTCTTTATTGTTTTGTCTTGAATAGTATAGTGGAATATATTTCTTTCGTTCGACGTAAATCGCTCACAATTAAACAGAAAGTGGCTCTAATCCTCAACTATTACATCTGGGACAAAGCCGCTCATTTCTATCTATGCCAATCCATCTTTGTGTTTCTATGTCGAGTCGGTGGTTGAGTGGTCTAAAATGTAGAAGCGTTAATGCTTCCCGATATGGCAGATTTCTACATAATTTTGGAACTGGAATAGTGTTTTTATTCCACTGTAGAAGTGTAATCTTGTTGATTGGTTCATTTCTCTAGTGCACTCCTGGATAGATGTGTGTTTTAGTGAAGCGTTTCGTTAGTTGGACTAGCTGCTTGCCATTTCTGATCGCGTCTGTAAATGGTTTTGGTGACCAATGCTTTCTAAAATAGGTGTAATCGTTTCGATCCATTTAATTTGTATGTTGCGTCTAATTGCAAATTCTATGCATAAGACGTAGAGAATATGCGATAGAGTTTACCGTACCCACCATTTACTAGACCCGCCCAAAATCGTATCATGTTCCATTTTATTGTTATGTGAAGTGGAAGTTTCCCAAGCTCCCGGTATATTATGACATTAGGTGTACTTTTCTTCAAACGAAGTGTCTGATTAAAAAACCTTATGCAGTATTGATGAAATGCATTTAACGCATTCTGCACGTCTCCTGGCGAATCAACCATTATGACCATATCGATAGAATTATAAGACGTACAGGTTTAAGTTTTCTTCAGCCGGTCCATTAATAAAATTAAGACCAGTTATGGACTGTTCATATATGTACTCTTCTAGATCTGTGAGAAAAATTGAAAATAGAAATGGCGGGGGGGGGGGGGGGCGGTGCTCACCGAGTTGGTTTAGTTGTGGCTGACATAAGATGTTATGCCTTTATACATATTGTACAGAATTTTGTAACATTTTCCAGTTATTTTTAGTTTTAATAGTGTCGTTCAGAGAGCGCCTCTCCACACTTTACCGGAAGTCGATGAACGTGCATTTGTCTTCTGCGCAAGGGAGCAGTTCTTTGGCTAGATAGATACAAGTAGTATTGTCAAGGGTAGACTTATTTTTCCTGAATCCAGTAATCTGATATTATTTCGTGTTTTCCCGCGTAATCGGTTTTTGGTTGGTTTTTTTAATACATTAATTTATATATTGTGTACTTCAAAGAAGTTATCGAAATAAACTTGAATTGAACTTTTATTGAATTGTTTAAAATGGACGTGAACAATTTGCCTAAATCACTTAAAAGGGTTATATGGCGATAGTTCGATGGATCATAAGGGTCGCCCTTCTTTTTGTATATTGGTATGATTTTTCCAATACCCCATTCATCGGGAACATTTTCACTATCGAAAATCAGATTGAATAAACATTCATAGATTGGTATCATAGTATCAGCTGTTGACTTTATATACTCGTTATAAATTTGATCAGACCCCGCTGCTTTCCCGTTCAGTAGTTTATTTATTTTCTTTAGGAGTTCTTCAGGCGTTATGGGACCATCAAGTTGTCCACACTCTGGAATATCAAATGTTTGGCTATCCGGACGATCATCTCTCTGGATTTATCCGGAAATGCGGATTTTTAACAGGCCTCCGGATTTCCTGACGTCCTATCAAATATATCTGGATTTCTTTCATCCACATATCAAAAGAAATATTTTAGCAATATGTTGAGTAGACACGGTTCATCTAGTGACACACGCGGTGATGAATGACACTCAATGCTACTCCATAATATGTATAACATTGTAAATGATTGATTGTCCGTGTTAACATGTTAACACAATCTAACTGCGTTTAAAATGATTTCATTCTTTAAATCTTGCACACATGATGGACACGTGTGCGGATCCAATGCCGTGATACCCCATATGTAGATAAGTCTTCAAACACTGAAGAAGGAAGGAAGAAAGAAAGAAAGAAAGAGAAAGAACGTTGAAAGAAAAGAAAAGGAAGCAGATGGCCAAAATGCATTTAATTTACCCATTTTGGTCGTGTAGAAGAAAAGCATTATATACAAAAGCTGCTAACTTTTGGGCTGTTGAGTTGCTATTACTTTTTAACAGTTCGGTACATTTATAAACATTTGGTATTTTACAATAATATGGTTTTATATATTTCTTTCGCAATTCACTCTACATTGGGTATAGAACTAAGAAGTGATATTCGTCCTCTATATCATCACATGTCTGACATTTCCGTTCTTCTAGTGGTATTGCAATAGGTCAGTGACACCTTCCTGTTTCAATGAATAGTCTATGCGACCCGCTACGTAATTTGCTAAGAGCATATCGATGTTTTGTAATCCTTACTTTATCTAAATATGTTTTATAACCTAAATCGTCTGAAAGATATCTGTAAAATCTTGTGTTGTTGTTCTGCTCCAACAGTCCCCTCCATTCCTGAGTATACATATCGCAAGCTCTCTGCTCATATTCTAAAACAAATTGATCTTTATTGACGTTAATCCCTGCCCTTCCCATACATTATTAAAACCATTCGAGCATAACATATATGTAAAAGACATCACCCAGTTTTTACAATCATTATTATTAGACCAATCTCTGTATAGCACAATGTATATGTGTTTTGTTATTCTATTTGGGGGAGGAATCTCTAATTTAAACCAATATTTTAAAATTCTAATTTCCTTACCTATTCTTAATGGCATCCTTCCTAGCTCCCCATAAACCATACAATTAGGTGTTGTCTGTTTAATATGAAGTAATTGCTTACAAAAGCGGAGGTGGCATTTTTCAACATCATACGTCGAATGAAATCCCCAGATTTCACTACCATAACATAGTATAGGTAAAATAAGTTTATCAAATAGTTGGCACAAATGTGCTGGTGTTAAACCTATGAATTTATTAAAGTATTTATGTAATGCAAACACTGCTTTTTAGCCTGTTCTGCTAAACATAGCTGAGCCTCGAAAAATGGCCCAGTAGTTGTAAATGTGATACCTAAATATGTAAACCTTGTCAACTTCCCTATTGCCATATCACCACGTGTCTCCTTGACTAAGACATCCTCCCCTCCTAAATACCATAATTTTAGTTTTCTCCACATTAACCGTTACTCACCACCTGTTGCAGTAGTCCAGGCCCCTCTGCAATCCATTTCTACTTTCTGACAGAATGATTATGTCATCAACATATAGAATTAAAAATAATTAAATAAATATCAGATCAATACCCTCCCCACCTTCATCATTAAATTCTTTTTCTAAATCATTCAAATACATTGCGAATAAAACCGCCGACAGACTTTCCCCTTGGCGAACCACCGTACTACATTCAAATCTGTCTGAGAGCGTAGCATTTACCCGAACAGGTGTTTTTATGTCTTGATACATTGACATTATAATATTAATGATATTTCCTTTTACATTGTAAATTCCACAAAAGTGCAATATAATTTCTTTTCGCTTATTCAAAATGTGTGATATCAAGCCATGCTTGTAATTATTCTCAGTATTAATCTGCACATTGACATGCGCATTGCGCGCATGTCAATGTGCAGATCAATACTGAGAATAATTACGGCTATAGCCGAAATATGTACGCGCAGGTAGAACATAATTTTCTTGTCCTTCTGAAAGCTTAGCTCCAGGTAAATTTACGCTATGGCCTTGACATATTCTCAGTGGTTCTCAAGAGGCGCATGGCCATCCCAAAAACAGCTTCCCCTGATGATTACATTGCGCCAGCAGGAGGATATATGTGTTGACATATTAGCTGGAAATGGCTAAATCTATATAAATACATATTTCACCTAAAGATTGCGATAAAAGGGTCTGGCGTAGTAGAGAGCAGATGTAATACTTTGACGCACCACCATAGTTCTTCTGGCTTTGATGGACGCGTGGCGGGGGTGGGGTGGTCCACCGACCATAGCCGGTTGATGCCAGTCCAGGGGTGTTGGGCCAATTGACCTTTCCAGTTTATCCACCTATCACATGGCGTCATAATCAACTACGTGGCGTGTAGGATGACGTCATAATCAATGACGCCATGAATGACGTAGATAAGTACGTCACGAGCGCATAAATGGTGACCTGACTAATCGTTGTTATACGAATTATATGTCTTTACCATTTAACAATGATGCTGTTGAATATTTTTTAACTAATTTGACTGGGCGATGTCGGCAGCAACATAGGCATAAGCCATAGGCAGCAAAATTAGTTTCAAAATGTTCAATAGCTTACTTGTATAGTTTTCTGGAAATTGATAGTCAGGGAGTTCAGAGATCGATCGATCCCAGCATAAGCGAGGTGTGGGTGGAGCTTAGCACATAGCTAAAGCTGGGAAAGTCCAATCCTTGTTCCAATCTGAAATCTGTTGCTCGTTCAGGCCTGGAGCGATGCTGCTCGTTCAGGCCTGGACCGATGTTGCTCGTTCAGGCCTGGACCGATGTTGCTCGTTCAGGCCTGGAGCGATGTTGCTTGTTCAGGCCTGGAGCGATGTTGCTTGTTCAGGCCTGGAGCGATGTTGCTTGTTCAGGCCTGGACCGATGTTGCTTGTTCAGGCCTGGAGCGATGTTGCTCGTTCAGGCCTGGAGCGATGTTGCTCGTTCAGGCCTGGAGCGATGTTGCTTGTTCAGGCCTGGAGCGATGTTGCTCGTTCAGGCCTGGAGTGATGTTGCTTGTTCAGGCCTGGAGCGATGTTGCTCGTTCAGGCCTGGAGCGATGTTGCTCGTTCAGGCCTGGAGCGATGTTGCTTGTTCAGGCCTTGACCGATGTTGCTCGTTCAGGCCTGGAGCGATGTTGCTCGTTCAGGCCTGGAGCGATGTTGCTCGTTCAGGCCTGGAGCGATGTTGCTCGTTCAGGCCTGGAGCGATGTTGCTTGTTCAGGCCTGGAGCGATGTTGCTCGTTCAGGCCTGGAGCGATGTTGCTTGTTCAGGCCCGGAGCGATGTTGCCCGTTCAGGCCTGGAGCGATGTTGCTCGTTCAGGCCTGGAGCGATGTTGCTCGTTCAGGCCTGGACCGATGTTGCTCGTTCAGGCCTGGAGCGATGTTGCTCGTTCAGGCCTGGAGCGATGTTGCTCGTTCAGGCCTGGAGCGATGTTGCTTGTTCAGGCCTGGAGCGATGTTGCTCGTTCAGGCCTGGAGCGATGTTGCTTGTTCAGGCCCGGAGCGATGTTGCCCGTTCAGGCCTGGAGCGATGTTGCTCGTTCAGGCCTGGAGCGATGTTGCTCGTTCAGGCCTGGACCGATGTTGCTCGTTCAGGCCTGGAGCGATGTTGCTCGTTCAGGCCTGGAGCGATGTTGCTTGTTCAGGCATGGACCGATGTTGCTTGTTCAAGTCTGTAGTGATGTCCTTTACAGAGTGCTATTCTCCCAGCAAAGCCTCCACTATATTTATAGCGTATGGTAGTGGGATTTGTTGAGCAAGAGTATCTGTAGATATAATACGTTCGGGGGCTAAACCTTAACGGACACTAGGCGGATATTATTCAGATTCGCGATCGGTATATCAATCAAGTTTACTGAAGCCGTAATTATTCTCAGTATTCTCAATCTGGACATTGGTGACAACAACAACAACAACAACAACAACAACAACAACAACTACAACTACTACTACTACTACTACTACTACTACTACAAGAGGGAATACTGGTGGCGATGATGATTGTGCAGGCGAGGGCTTCAGACAAGTAAAATGAAGTGGCGATGGCAAGAACAAAAACGAACGTAAACATACCTATAACAAGTAATGATAAGTGGTGTGATGATGATGATGATGGTGACAAAAATGTTGATGATAAGAACGATTAAGTATTAAGTAGTTATACTATGATGATAATTAATGTCCACTCTGTCTGCAAAATATTGTAAAATCGTGTTCACCTATGTCATGTATGTATGACCTGAGTGTAAATAAAAGTCCAAGTTCGAGTTCAAGATGCTGTCCGTGCTGAACTTCACTAAATCTTACAATATCTCAATGTCATCTATGCTATGTGCTTTGGACGGGCTGGGCTGTCTCTATACCAACAGCTAAATTCGAAAAGAAGAAAGAATGATCCCGAACTAGACTAATCTAATCTCCTGTGTTTGTACGCAGACAGTATTAGTCCGTGGGCTGGAGGGGCCCACCTGGATACCCCCTCCCCCCCCCACACTAGTTGGGGGTGGGGGGGGGTGGGATTCAGGTGGGCCCCTCCAGCCCACGGACTATATATTGCAATGGAGGATTCTAGCTTTAGCTATGTCTCGCCATCCCGCCCTCCCCCCGGGCACACACCCACACACCACACCCCAGCCCCACCATCTCCAGCTAAGCTCCCGCACACTTCATCCGTGTCGGGATCGCCCGATCCCTGAACTCTCTGATTATCAATTTCCAGAGAAACATACAGGTAAGCTGTTAAATATTTTGAAACTAATTTGACTGGGTGCTGTTGCTGCCTATGGCAGCAACGGCGCACAGTCATATTAGTTTCGAAATATTCAACATCATGTTTATTAAATAGTAAAGACATACAATTCGAACAACAACGCTTAGTCCGTCGCCAATTAAGCTTTCGTGACGAACTTATGTACGCCATTGATGACGTAATTGATTATGACGTCATCATACACGTCGCGTAGTTGATCATGACGTCATATGATGTATGGATAAACTGCAATCATTCATTAGTCAATGTTAGTTGATTCCTCGTGCTTGCGGTTATTTCTCATTAGTCATGGTAAATAATCCAGACCAAAGTAACGCATGACGCCAAGCATCCGGCCACTCTAAACATTTCTTGATTACACGTCCGTCACACGTGGCTTCCATTATGGTGTAGCCATGCATATATTATTAACAAAGTACAACTAAGAACGGCCAATAATTTGTTTTCATAGTAATGGGGTGAATGACCGCCATGTACAAAGTGTGTCACGAGAACCTCTCTGTACCTATTTGCGGATTCACGTGTAGCCAACGCTCTTAAGCGGGGAACACATGTGTGCGTATTGCGTAGTGCGTAATGCGTAATGCGTATGCTCATTGCGTGGTAGGGGAATACGTGTGTGTATTGGAAAGTGCGTAATGCGTAATGCGTATGCTCATTGCGTGGTGCGTGATGCGCAAATTTAAAAATAATTGAAAATAAATGGGCGTGATCACATGTGTTCGTAGTGCGTAATGCGTGTTGCGTACTGAGTATTGCGTTGCGTATTTATCGCTTCATGGAGCGAAAAACACGCATCACGCACTACTCAATACGCACACGTGGTCCCCGCTTTAGGCGTGTTCTCACCAGATACTTAACCGGCGTAACGCAATACTGAGGTATGGCGTTATTCCCGATTAACTCGCCAGTGAGAACATGCGTTACCACTATTATGAACCTAGATCTGGCGCAGAGAACGAGACTGCTGTTAACACGTTGAAAGGTCGAAAACTCATTTACAACATAATAAATATTATGTTGATTATTTTGAAACTGATTTCGCTGTGAACTGGCGCTGAATATGGCAGCAGCAGATTCGCGTTCAATTATTTTTAAAATATTCCACAGCTTACCTGTATACTTACCGTGAAATTGAGACTCATGGTTCAAAGAATCGTAAATTTGAAAAAAATAGTCGCCATGTCATGTGACCTAATGCTGCTCTTTAATTGGTTTAGATTCGATATTTCACTCAAATAGCGTTATTCTCTGCTTGATGTTGTTGTAATACTATATGGACTGCTTAACCAACATACCCGGTTCGCGCCTCATTGGTGGTAGATTATCTAGATACCGGAGTCAGTCGTTTCAGTGGTAAAAATAAAAATAATAACCTCTTGATCTGCAAATGGAGATTTTCCATAAGAAAATTGAATTTATTTTAAATGATTAACGTGTTTAGTTAGCGGTTGTATAATTGGCTGATACGCCAGCCAATAACTGTTGCCTAACTCTCTAGCTGCTTCAGGCCACCGGGCAATAATTCCAATGTGCAACAATTCTGGTCTTGCTGAATATTTTAAAACCAATTTGACTGAAAGTTGTTGGTGGCTTAGCCACCAACAACTTTCAGTCAAATTGTTTTCAAAATATTCAGCTTATCCAGAGTTAAACCCCCATAGAAAACTTAATCCGCAGAAATTCAACAGGGAGATAGTTGAAAACCAAATATCATGATCACTATCATATCAAATACATCTAAATCGTGAACTTTAATTTTCGACGCGTTTCAATCCCCGCCACCTACGCAGCGATTCCATCTCATCAGCAATAGCGTAAATAAGACAAAGCGGAACGTGGGCGAGATTCACTTGATATGATTACGGAAGTCGCGATTGCTCATATTATTATTGTGTGGAGACGGGAATAATTTGATTGACTGTTATGCCATCGGTTTACCGCGAAAATGCCATGGTTACTCAGTGGCGATGTCGTGTTTTGGGAATAACACAGATAAAAGAACGATAAATTTTCCAATCCCTTGTAAAGATGTGTCTTTTCACGAGAATGCGCAGGAATTCTTTCCTTATTGCAGCGATTCGCCACTTAAATTGTGTGACGATGGTAAGGATATCAATGAGTGACTAAGATAATATTTAGTCAATGAGTGACTAAGATAATATTTAGCTCACCTTCCCTAGGAAATCCAAGCGAGCGTATAGGATGGCGACCGTCCATCGTCATTCCGTCGTCCATACGTCCTCCGTTGTCCGTCATCGCTCGTCCTTCGACTCAAGTTTGTGACTAATTATACAAAGCCAGGAAAGGACATCATTGAATAAATCTGCTATGCGTGCTTACTAGGTGGTAATCTCAAGAAAGCAGGACTCGGTACGCTCAACTCAAGAATGGATCTGACGAAGCTAAAGATTTTGGTTGAGGACAAGACGCAGTGGGCAAAAGCGAGGAAGGACTGATTGCAGCTGTAGGATGTTTCTACTACTACAGCCGCAGAATACAGTAATCATACACAGACTCACGTTAAGACACGTCTTGTATGGCGACACTAATGTAAAATATAAAAAGGAATCTCAAGACATCAGAATTTATTTGCCGTTTTTAACAACATTCCGCTTACTTATCCAACTTTGAAACGAAGTATATTAGAACCTGTATTTATATAACTGGCTGAAGAACCATTGAGCCAACAATGCACATATATAGGTACACCCATTGCAGCGCAGCTCGTGAATGGCTTGACGTGCTTCCAGGGAAAGATAAAAAGTAGTTTAGAGTGTTTTGGACACAGTTGGATTTGAGGGCATTGATGCCTAAGGCAGTAATGTCGTACGGCCCAATTGTGGTCAAATATTCAACAAAATATTCTTACCAACTGACAGGCTGTGTTTGTTCTGGAGACATGTTGACTACTTTATGCACTGTACTGTACTGAAACTGTGCAAGCATGTGAATACACAGCACTCGGAGTTCCTTGCACTCATACCGTTCTTCCCTTATCTACGTGTCGCCTTGGTGGAGTTCAATCTAATTTGGCTGGAATAACTCTATGAGGGCGTAAGCTTCATATTGTATACAGAATTTTGACTGGTCATTTTGGGGGTGAAAATATTAGATTTTATGAAAAATGGCTCAGAAATTGTCCAAATGCTTCCCCTCCTTAGCAGCTAGACAGATTTCAACCAAATTTGGCTAAATTTTGCATTAAATGGTCAATTCTTCTGGTGACCATCTTGAATTTTCAAGAAATATTTGAAAATCAGTTAAAAGCTTACTCCTCAGTTTGGCCGATTTTAACCTAGCTCAGCTGGAGGGACCCTATGGTGGTTGGCTTCTGAACATGTATACAATATTTTGTTTGTTCAGTTTTCCTGGCGGCCATCTTGGATTTTCCAAAACTGTTCCGGAAATCGGTTAAAAGACTACTTCTCATTAACCACATTTGCGATTTCAACCAACCGTGGATGAAAGACCCTATGCTCATAGACTTCCCGAGCTTGTATATTGAATTTTGATTGGTGAATATCTTGGAATTTTTCAAAATTGGAAGGAACTCCTTTAAAACGCTGCTCCTCATTAACCGCGTGTGCGATTTCAACCAAACTTGGCTATGGCGGTCGCCTTCAGAGCCTGTATGCAAAACTTTGATAGGCCAATCTTTGGCAGACATCTTGGATTTTTCAAAAACGGGTAGGAGCTCCTTTAAAACGTTAGTCATCATTAACCTCTTGGGCGGTTTCACCCCATACTTGGCTAGAATGACCCTATCCTATGATGGTAGACTTCAGAAATTACATACAGAATTTTGATTGGGAAGTTTTCCCTGTGGCTGGCTTGGATTCTTCGAAAAATTTCGGGAAATCAAGTAAAGGACCTTGCATAATTCATCTTTCCAGAGTATCCCTCCATCATCTGACCTCGTATGACGTCATAATCAGCTCAGCACGTGTATGATGACGTCAAAATCAATACGTCACAAAGGGTTTCATATAGACCGTCATCAAATCTCAAAGAGTCCGACACGTTGTATGAATCGTATATGTTTGTAATTCTTTGCTATTTAATAAACATGCTGTTGAATATTTTGAAACTAATTTGACTGGGCGCTGTTGCTGCCATAGTTTACCTGTGTAGTTTTTTCTGGAGATTTATAGTCAGGGTGTTCAGTGATCGATCGATCCAACACGAGCGAGGTGTGGGTGGAGCTTAACTAGAGATGAGCGGGGCATAGCTAAAACCGGAAAGGTTCATTATCACACCATTAATCATTTGGGCGATTTAAACCAAACATTGCGGGAAGGACCCTATTGGTGGTAGGCTTCTGAACATGTATACAGAATTTTGATTGGTCAATTCTGTCAGTGGCCATCTTGGAATTTCCGAAGATCTTTGGGAAATCAGTTAAAACTACTCTATATTAACTGCTTATGCGATTTCATCCTAACTTGGCTGGAAGGACCCTCTGGATATATGCTTCAGAAAATGTATGCATAATCCATATGGCATCAGAATGTTGATGGTCCTATTTTGCGAGTGGACATCCTGGATTTTCCGAACATTTCTGGCAAACCATTTAGAAGATGTATAAAAATATACAACGATCTCTCAGGTAAACTTTCAAAGTGAGGGTCAAAAGCCTCTTGTTATCAATTACTACGGCCTGTTTTTAATTCTGTGACCGAATTCTATGTCAAGTTTATCTATGCCTTGCAACCTCGGACGTTGTGGTGGTGGTGGTGGTGGTGGTGGTGGTGGTGGTGGTGGTGGTGGTGGTGGTGGTGGTGGTGGTGGTGGTGGTGGTGGTGGTGGGTTTTATGCTCCCCGAAAAAATTTCGCGGGAACTATAGTCGCCGCTTTGTCCGTCCGTTAGTCCATTCGTCCGTCCGTCCATCCGTTCGTCCGTCCGTTCACCATATATAAGTTTGTCCGGGGCATAGTTTCAAGACTTTTTCACATATGGTCACCAAACTTGGTATGTGGATGCATCTTAGGGAGAAGGTGTGCGGAGTGTGAAAAGTAGGTCATGCTAACCTACTTTTCATGGTCGACTATATATCAACGAAAATTTTTGTCCGTGTTATAGTTTCAAGACTTTTGCACATATGGTCACCAAACTTGGTATGTGGATGCATCTTAGGGAGAAGGTGTGCACAGTATGAAAAGTAGGTCATGCTGACCTACTTTTCATGGTCGACTGAATATCACAGAAAATGTTTGTCCAGGCAATCGTTTCAAAACCTTTTCACATATGGTCACCAGACTTGGTATGTGAATGCATCTTAGGGAGAAGGTGTGCACAGTATAAAAAGTAGGTTGTCCTACTTTTCATGGTCGACTGAATATCGCAGAAAATGTTTCTCCGGGCCATAGTTTCAAGACTTTTTCACATATGGTCACCAAACTTGGTATTGATTATTACAGAAAATATCTCTGTTCATTTTGAACATAGTTTTTATATGTTTTTTTCATATGGTGCCAAGCAAAGTCTAAGTGTGTTTATTTAGAGAAACTTAGATTTTGCTTTTATTAAGCTATCTTTAACAAATTGTTCGTTAGGTCAAATCCCGCCAGACCAAAAGAATGATGGCCCACCGAATCATTCCTACTCCCCAAATTGTGGATTTAACATCATTACCCCAAACCAACAATATTTTAAGGATGGCCTAATATGGTGATATCTCATTGACAATTTCAAGTTCGTTCCTCTGTGTCTGAGCCACAGTTCCAAACCTTTCCCTGAAGCATATGCCTTCGGGGTTATCTATTTAGTTTCTCTGCAGAGTATGCCTTCGGGGAGCATACATCAATTTATTGATTTGCCTTGTCTTGTTGTTGTTCTTGGTGGTGGTGCTGCTGCTGGTAGTGGTAGTTGTGGTGGTGGTGGTGGTGCTGGGTGGTGTTTGTGTGGTGTGGGGTTGGTGATGGTGATGGTGTTGGTGGTGATGGCGATGGGGTGGGGGGGGGGGGGTGCACTATCCTTACAGTCATGTGTTCTAAGGTCTTTCAGCAATAATGTAAATCACAGTTGGAGAAGGATGAGAATTTGGGACTGATTGTGCTGCGCAGTATGAACAACGCAGACGGCTCATCCCCGCTGTGGGTTGCCAGAGCGTGCTGCCCGCACACCCCCTCCCCCACCACCCCCACCCCACCCCATCACACCCCACCACACAATCCCACCCCACCACGCCAAATTGTGAAGACTGAATAATTATTCTCGGTACATTTTGCGAACAGAAATGAGACCGTAACGTGTGCTTTATTGAACTATAACATTATTTAAATCCGATGCAACGTGATGCAATTTAAGTTTGTATATATTATTATTATTATTATTATTATTATTATTATTATTATTATTAACACTACATTACTTACCGAAATGGAAGCTATATCCCACTCAACTTCGTAAGAAGCACGGGCACAAGGTATCCCAAAAAATTGCGTATTTCCCCAAATATCCTCCCTGATCGAATCGCTGGTATATCCCACGTTAGGAATTTGGAATTTGTATCAAAAATTAGTAAAATCCACAAATTTGTCTTGTAGCGATGTAGAGTCCAGTTGTTATAGTAACATAATGTGTTGTTAGAAACGATCCGCGTGAAAGATAAGATAGTATTCGTCTTGCTTCTCTAGTGCGTTTGTAGAAATCTTGCGAGATAGATCTCGGCTAGTTAGCGCTAAGAACAGTAGCACCGGTGAAGCGTGCGCAGGAGACTGATGCTGGAATATGTTATTATACAGAATACCTTTCTACGAAACGTTCTCGGATGGTATTTTTAGCGCGTGCATATCGTCACGTGACATACACTATAATATACTACCTACATTAGTGGCGAAATGGTGAGTAGGTGGAACGAGGGGCTGGGGGTGTATTGATGGGTTTGCCGGTACACGGAATCCGCATCCGGTTTCGTTTGCCTATTAGATACATTAAAATCAAGAGACCCATAGACTTGTGTTTCAAACTCAACTAGACGTGTAAGATGGAAATTTATCTAGAAAGATAATTGCTCCCGTAGAGTCAAAGGAGATTTAATATCTGCGCAAAATGGAAAGTGTCTGTTGTGGATGTTTATCGTTAACTCTGTCGGCAATAACGAGTTGGGAATTCCGCAGTAGTTCCAAACATCAAGATGATGCGAGCCGGAATCGACATTTCCGAAGACTTGAGTAATGGACTAAATAATACCGACACAGCCTCGGCAGTAAGCAGCCTCCAGAGAGACAGCAGACGATCCGCGATGTAGCAGACGATTATTGTTGCAGCAGACGTACCAGCGCTCGAACGTATCATTTCAAGCAGACGACGGGCGGCGAGTAGCAGTAACTCGTGTTTGGCTGAACTTACAGGAAACTGAGTGGGGTCAAATGAGATAGAACAACGACACCTGTTGAATATTTTAGAAACGATTTCACTGAAACTTGTGTGTATGTTCTATGTTTAGTAGAGCTGGATCAAAGTATGTTTTGGTTTGTGCTTGTGTACAAGAGAAATTGCACATGGTGACAGTATTTTCCTGGCATACAGTAAGGGATTATAATAGGGGCAACGCGGACATTTGCACACACCCCAGCCCGGCCCTAGATCTTGACCAGCCCCCAACTTTCTCTATGAAATTTTTTTCTGGGAGTAAATAATGTGTTTTATGCAGTTTCTCCTTTTACAAACGAGAAAAGCTGTCTGGACATGATCTCCAGAGAGCTATTTTCATTTGTAAAGAGAGACTGCATAACATGATACGGTACAAACTTGACGATTTGTTATGTTCTGCAGCATACAATAGCTATAAGCATGTATGTCCCCCACGCTATGCTATTTTGTATAATACAGAATAGCACAGAGTGAGGCATACATCCCCAAATAATTGTATATTCCATAATTCTTAATGGACAATAAGACTCAGTGGCGGATCCAATGGGGTGGCCTGAGTGGCCCTGGCCACTTCTCCAGTAGCCCCCCCCCCTACCCTCCCCCACCCATTCCCCACCCACCCCACCCACACACCCTGCTATTAACTAAAGCGTTTTCACATAAGTCCTGAAGATGTGGTAAATTATGGTCCTTTGAACCCTGAAGCCATCAAATCTCAATTTTAAGACAATCATACGGGTCTGTAATCTGTTGAATATTTTAAAACTAATTTAACTGGAAGCTGTTGCATCCTTTATGCCTTATTATAAGTAACGCATTGGGTTAAATAATGCAAAATACCAATAAACGTATGAAGTGTGCATTGCAGAATTACACTTATTCTCTAAGGTAGTGAAGACAACACCTTAGCTGATGCAATTTTAACTCTAGAAAGTGCACTTGATTATGATTCCTCAATGTACACATCACATCTTGATTTGATTTAAACAAATTTTATTGTAACAATTGCACAATGGGATCGGGCACAAGTTCTTACAACTTAGATTTGCCCTCTCTCTACAGAATTATTATAAGCAGCCAATGATTGAGAACACTAAACCGAGGTGAGAGAGAAACAATAAATTAAGAGGTGAGAGAGAGAGAGAGAGAGAGAGAGAGAGAGAGAGAGAGAGAGATAGAGAGAGAGAGAGAGAGAGAGAGAGAGGAGAGAGAGAGATAGAGAGAGAGAGAGAGAGAGAGAGATAGAGAGAGAGAGAGAGAGAGAGAGGGAGAGAGAGAGAGAGAGAGGGAGAGAGAGAGAGAGAGGTAGGGGAGAAAAACGATGTAAACAGATTAAAAAAGAATAGGAAAGAAAAGAACAGCTCCTTCAAACACTGTCATTGTCGGATAGCAGTTAGCCATTAATATAATAGATTAAACAATACGAATAATTGAATTAACAGACCATATTCACGATTATTCCATACCGTCGTCATTTACCCCCGTTTACCCACCCCAACCCTTCCTCTCAACTCCCACCATGCTTTCACCAGGTCTTCTCTTCTCGTTTCTTACACGAAAAACGAAACAGAAACGAGAAATGAGACCCAGTCACCTCCAACCCCGCCCACCCACACATTCAAAATTCATCACATCTGTAGTGGCATGTAGCATTACTAAGTTATGACTATGAATAGGTGATTAGAATGATAGGTTTAATACATGTTCACATTCTTATTATCTGCCTTACCATAGATACTCCTTTACTCATTTTCCATTTGACTGCTTGATTATCTCCAAGAATGTTTTAAATTACTGGTAAAATAAAAGTCAATGTTTCCACTGAGAAGGCTAGAAATCGCATCTCAGCAGTTCTTAAATTCACACAACTTCTCTGGCGGAGCACCCCCTCCCACCCCCACACCCAGACACCCCCTCTTTTTGGGAAGTGTGTGGGTTGGGGGAGGGGTGTGCAGGGCGGCAAAGTCCCGCCCAGACCTATCCCAAGAGCCACCCATTCAATAATTTCTGGATACGCCTCATAAGATGAACATGGTAATGGAATGGAAATTCCAATACAGACTGACAATGTTCGTCTTATTGTCTAATATAAATTGTTTCAGTATTATTGTTTAGTAATGGTTTCTTTTTTGTTTGAGTTTTCTGATGATGAGTGATGAGAAACAGTAGTGGCGAGTGGTCATTCAGCGTCCCTCAAGCCCACGTAAAAAACTAGTTATTTTAAGTTATTCTTTGTATGGAATATGTACTATATCACCTTATGACAGTATGACCATGTAACCATTTGCGCCTCCCTCTAGTAAGGCTTTGGCTGGGCGTTGGGGGGTGTGTGGGTGTGGGGCTAGGGTGTGTGTGGGGGTGTGGGGCGTGGGTGTGTGGAGGTGGGGTGTGTGTGTGTCTTATTGTCTTATTTGCCCATTATATATTGTTTCAGTATTATTCTTATTAAAGAGTGTTGGCTGTTAACTTATTCTATTTTTAGTTATTTAATTTCATTTCTTTGTTTAGTCAGTTCTGTGTTCACACCTGAACGTCTAAAAAAATTGAGTGAACAAAAAGATGAAATTAAATGGCTAAAGAAAATAATTTAACAGCCAACTGATGGTCCATATTAACTTCTGAAAATGTAGGAGATTTTCAAAATCTTCAGGGAGAGGAACCCCAGACACAACCCCCCCCCCCCCCACCTTTGTTTTGCATTTCGCTTCCATTCAACTCCACAAATATGCTTTGCCCCGGTCCCGGCAAGGCTTAATCTGGCACTGCTGACATATTTAGGAACACAGATATACATCAGTCTGCAAATTACGTCCCTGTATTTCTGGATGATAATAGCGATATCAAATTATAGGAGTCTGTTCACATCTACCATATCCGGCATAATTATTTACCGTGCAACAAAGATACGGTCGAATACAACCTGAACCTAAACAGGAACTGTAAGCTGTAGAATATTTTGAAACTAATTTGACTGAGTGCTATTGCTGCCTATGTCAAATTAGTTTCAACATATTCAAGAGAATGTATATTAACACTCTGACACTCATATCAGCCAAAACGGCTTCTGCAGTGGTCTTGAGAAATACCCATATGCAGACCAAAAGAAGACTACTTTTGAAAATTTATCACTGGAATGACTGGCTCGATTATCGAGCCAGTCATTCCAGTGGTAAATTGTCAAAAAGAGTCTTCTTTTGGTCTGCAAATGTGCATTTTCTATGGGAAAATTGAAATTTTCATGAATAAATTCGAGGGTTAAAGGGTTAAATTGCAAATTCTTCAAAGACGTAGCTTGCAATTCGTAGACATTCGTGGCGGACTCTTCGATTCCCTTGACACTTCTACAACATTTTGATTGTGACGTCAGCTAACATGTGACATATCTGATTACGTCAGAGATTTGAGTGACAGATAGGAACCCTCTATTTGTAATGTAATGTTTTATTTACACCCCAGACCATATCACATTAGTATATGGGGGGATTTAAATAATAGTTATATGGAGCCGGTTCCACATTATATTATTACAGTTAGATTTTGTCTTTTTACAAGATACAGTATACATATATGCCATAGATCCTGATAATTATTATTATCATTATTATTATTTTCATTGTTGGTTGTTGTTGTTGTCGTCGTCGTCGTCGTCGTCGTCGTCGTCCCATATTTTGTCGTTTTAGTAGATGCAGCTGTTGTTGTTGTCGTTGTTGTCGTTGTCGTTGTCGTTGTCGTTGTCGTTGTCGTTGTCGTCGTCGTTGTCGTTGTTGTTTGTTGTTGTTGTTGTTGTTGTGTTTGCTGTTCTTGTTGTTGGTGTTGGTGTTCTTTTCGCTATCGTTGTTGTTGCTTTTATATTGTTGATGTTGTCATTGTCGGTTAACGTCGGCATCTTTGTCTTTGTCGTCCTCATTGTCCTTATCGTCGTCATCATCGTCGTTGTCCTCCTCCTCCTCCTCCTCCTCCTCCTCATCTTCGTTGTCGTTATTGTTCTTAGTGATCAGTGATATTCGTATCGACACTATTGTTGTCATTTTCTATGTCCTCGTGACAGATAGAAACCCTGTATTTGGATGCTGTAAAAGGGTTTAGAACAACCACCACCCCTCACCCCTCACCCACCACCCCTCACCCCTCACCCACCACCCCTCACCCCTCACCCCTCACCCACCACCCCTCACCCCTCTACCGTGTTAGTTATATCAGTTGTACTATTACCGCAGATACACCCTTGAAACGCCGGTATATATGGGCCTATATGATGATGCCTGGTTTTAGTCCCAATTCTTGTCTTCATAGTGCGATCGCTGTAAGACATGTTGAATATTTTTGAAATAATTTCACTTAAGCTTATATGCTGTAAGACAACAACAGCTTCCCGCAACAAATTTTTCAATCCGTTGCCCGTATTGCTGCCATCATCCGTCTCTCCACCACACTCACAATCTTACCATTGCATTTTCTCTCGATAGTAAAGCGCTGAGCAGCATGCGCCCGCGTATTATTGTCATCTCGAGATATGTGGATGCACACGCACAACATCGTCGTGTCGT
>JAVVLW010002294.1:0-18968 GCA_034401795.1 Chaetoderma sp. LZ-2023a | reverse complement strand
TGGTGCCCACTTTTTACCCTGCCCCATACCCTCAGTTTGACCAAGATCAAAATAATTCCTTGTACTGTAGTCTACTCATCATTGACTTCAAAATGATATGTGACATGACCACCTTTGGAAAGATTTTATTTTTTACTCCACATTTCCCATCACTGGGGTCATACCAAAATTCCACAAGACCTATCAGAAGATAGCAAATAGCTGACCTGTACTGTATATTAATTGTACATCACAGGATATGATGGACCACCGGATAGTCACATTTTGAAATTTGACAATCAACATGTGAATTCAAAACACTGTTGGTACTACCCATTGGGAAAGCATAGCTTGGAGACTGAACCATAAAGCGTATCTGCCCAGGAGTAACGTGAAGTCATTTAATGACAACTGGCAAATGGTCCAAACATAAGCAAAGTTCATAGTCTGAAAAAAGAAGAAACATTAAAAAAAACAATCAGTATAATACATATTTAGATGTCAAATGCTCTAGGGGTTGAATGACAATTGATTTGTGCCCACCTTTGACCCCGCCCTATACCCTCAGTTTGACGCAAGATCAAAATAATTCCTTGTATTGTTGTCTACTCATCGTTGGCTTGAACATGATATGTGACATGACCACCTTTGGATAAATTAGATGTTTTACCCACAGTCCCCACACCCTGGGGTTCATGATAACATTTTAAAAGTGTCATGCAAATCACTGGCCAGATGTGCAATCATCTCCAAAGTTTCAAGTTTCTATCTGAAGTGGTCTAGGAGAGTTGCATTACAATTGATTGGTGCCCACTTTTGAAATTTTGACGCCGCCTCCCACCCTCAGTTTGACCCAAGATCGAAATAATTCCTTGTACTGTAGACTACTTACCATTGGCTTGAAAATGATATGCAACATGACCTTTGGAAAAATTTAAATTTTGACACACATTTCCCACCCCCAGGGCCCTGCCCCTGGGGTCATGCCAAAATTCCAAAAGTGCCATGCAAATCCCTGTCCATATGTGCAATGATACCAAAAGTTTCAAGCTTCTATGTGAAATGATCTAGGACGAGTTGTGTAACAATCGATTGGTGCCCACTTTTGATCCCCACTACCCTCAGTTAGACCCAAGATCGAAAGAGTTCCTTGTACTGTAGTCTACTCAGCATTGCCTTCAAAATGATATGTGACATGACCATGTTTGGATAAATTAAATTTTTGACTCACAGTCCCCACCCCCTGCGGTCATGACAAAATTTCAAAAGTGCCATGCACATTCCTCGCAATATGTGTAATCATACCGAAGGTTTAAAGGTCTCTGTGAAATGGTCTAGGACGAGTTGCGTTACAATCGATTGGTGCCCACTTGTGTCCCCGCCACCTACCCTAAGTTGGACCCAAGATAAAAATAATTCCTTGTATTGTAGTCTATTCATCATTGGCTTGACAATGATATGTGACATGACCACCTTTGCATAAATTAAATTTTTTACCCACAGTCCCCACCCCTTGGCGTCATGACAAACTTTCAAAAGTTCCATGCACATCCATGGCCATATGTGTAATCATACCAGAAGTTTCAAGTTTCTGCGTGAAATGGGCTAGGAGGAGTTGCGATGGTAGCTCTTTTAAATAGACTGTTAAGATTGCCTTTCTGTTCCAATTTTTAAATTTGTTCAAGAAAATTTAAATTTTCTCATGGAAAATATCCATTTCTAGACCAAGAGAAGACTATTTTGAAAGTTTACCACTGGAGTGACTGGCTCAGTTATCGAGCTAATCATTCCAGTTGTAAACTTTCATAAATAGTCTTCTCTTAGTTTGCAAATGGACATTTCGCAAGACCATTTCAGATGCACTGAAGAAGGGGTAAAGGGTGAAATCTAAAGTTGTCACCAACTGATGTAGCTAATTGAGACAGGAACTACTTTTACTGTCACGCTTCTAGTATTGAAACACGCCACGCCACGCATTTGTCAATTCAAGAAAACTGAATAGATAAGATTCTGAAACTGGTTGGAGGGCTTGGGTAGGGATATATGACGGCTGTGGCCACAGTTTCCAGTCACATCTCTTTCAATACATTCATCAACTTACACAATACTTCTAGTATTATCAGGAAAATTAGATTTTAGCACTTTAGGGTTCAAAGTGTTAAAAGCTAAATCACTAATCCGCTGTATTAAGAGAAGAGTATAATAGCGCATTTAAGTGTGCAAGATCACTCAAGCCTGTTTTTAATGGGCACTGTATGGTCCATCAAAAAGTGGTTGTTAAAGACAGATAGTCAGTTAATACAACTTATTCGCTATACTATGCAGAGTTTTTGAACCAAAAGATGGTGGTTGCTTACGGCTTCTCGTCATACCACCACCCCTTTTAAAGAATAACCATCTTTTTGCGCCAGAGCACGTGTTCGTCTTTGGGTAATAAATATCTTCCTGGTTATAAGCCTGAATATCCATCTGATGGAGCTTTATCATGAAAGCTATATAAAATCATTATCACTAGATTGACCTCTTTTCCGCTGATGCCTAAATATTTAAGATATTATTGTGTGCTCTGACATCTATGTTGTTGAATTTTTTGTAATCTGTTTGACTGAAAGTTGTTCCTCCCGCAGCAATGACCTTCAGTCAAATTATTTTTAAAGAAACAACTCAGTCTACCAAACCATGTTGCTAAATAAACTTGGACATTCGGCTACAAGAAACAGGAGTGTGAAATCTAAAGTTGTCACCATAAATCTGCTCGACGGCGGAAACTGTAACAGATCTGACCTGTCTATTAAGGAACACCTCTGAAATTAGACCTTTGCTATATCTGATGTAGTAATTTCGGAAGTTCATATCTCGGACGTTTATGGACAGATTATCTTCTAGTTTTCAAACACTCGTTCATCTATGCCCACGCTGATATGACAAAGGTCATAGCATTCCGGGATCCATGGCTGGTTTAAGATGCAACATGTTTCACAATAACCACAAATAGCAATGTTTTTTAGAAGCATCACCAATAAGACTCAAGTGGTCCACCTTAGGCTGCGTTTCCACAGAACCTCACGCCTCACGGCTCACGCCTCACGTCTCACCTCTCACATCTCACTCCTCACGGCTCACGTTTCACGTCCGTTTCCATTAACAGGTTCACGTTTCATTTCGGACTACGTTTTTGTAGCAAGAAGATGGATTCTTCTGACGAAGAAACGTTCGCACTAATGCTACTGTTAAAATGCCAGCAACGGAAACGAAAACGAAAATTAAATAAGCGTTCCATGTGGTGTCGTGAGCATTATTTATTACGCCTATATAGTAAAATCTACACGAAGGTCCACCTCTATATAAAGGCCACTTTTGCTAATTCCCGAGTCCATTGCAACACTACATTCGAACCTCGATACAAAGACCACCTGACCATAAAGGTGTATTTTTATATGCCGACATAAGTAAAATATGAAATTACCTGTATCAGGACAAAGATTTTAAATGATCTCTATACAGGCTTTACTACGGTTTCACCTCATGTTTAATGAACATGTCCATTCATTGACTCGGGCGTGAGGCATGAATCGAAAGTTAACGTGACATGAGTCGGCCTATGGAAACCGCCGTATTGGTGTTCGTATGTTTATTTCTCCGTTCACGTGTGGGACGTGAGACGTGAAGCGTGAGGCGTGAGGTTCTGTGGAAACGCAGCCTTAGATAGGTAGTCTAATGCATTAGGCTAATTAACTGCGTAGATGTAGGGTCCTATACTGTAATAGCAATGGGTTTGAGAACGACCACTCAAGCGGTTCACTTACAGAGGCGGTCATAGAACGTATTTGAGCTAAGAACCACCGTCATCATACATCAGCATCGCCGTCTTAGCGAAAAGTGTTACTGTCTCTAAGAGCCCTGTATTTGAGAATCGCCATCAACAAAATTCAAGTGGTCCACTTCCATAATATTCAATATTGTCCTGTATTTTTTTTACAATTATCACATTCAACACGCTATGCAAGCGTATTAATAATTAATTAATTAATAGAAGTAGCAAAGCAAAACTCGAGTTTCTTAGTATTTCATAATCTATGAACACCAGCCATGCAACGGAAAGCTGTTGCTAGTGGCCGTTGAAACGTTATTAATGCTGGAACATAGCGATCTTTTCCTTAATTTCCGCTAATTTTTACAAGTTGCATGTGCCAAGCACGCTATCAGTGTTGACCACAACATCTGATTTTTGGGGGTCCCAAGGACCCCACACTCAGATTTGGGGGTCCCACTGTAAAATCTGGGGGTCCCATGAGGTCCTCATCTGAAATTTGGGGGTCCCATGTTTTTTTCTTAAAATAATAAATCATAGTTTTAAACAACACAGTAAGTTCGTTTTTATTGAACACACAATGTATTAGGTATATTTCTTAAAGTAAAAACATGCACAAATAAATATACACACACGATAATATAATCGATAATTAAGCACACGCAAAGTTACCAGTTTCTGTCACACTTTTTCACTGCGTCCCTCGTGCGTCCTCGGGGATGCAGAGGGTTAATTTGTATGCGTCCCTCTGCCATTTTTATGCGTATATACGCGCAAAAGGACGCATAAGGGCAACTCTGCACGCTATGTAATCGTATTAATAATTAATGAACTAGTAACAATTGTAAGACATATCTCAGCTGTCTTAGTATGTGTACACCTCTGAATACGACCCTTGCATCACAAACCTCTTGTTACTAGTCCTTGCAAAGTTAGTAAGGCTGAAACAGAGTGATTTATCCAAATATTACCAGAATTTATGTAAGTTTCGCGTTCAAATGCTGCTTTCAAATGCTGCTATGCGTTATGTAATTGTAGTAATTTTTCATCAACTAGCAGGAATAGCAACACGCAACTGATATCGTTTAGTATTTCATAGCGTTAGAACATGACTGTTGCAACAAAAACATGTTGTGGTTAGCAATTGTAGACATATTAGGGCTGGAACAATATGATATATTCTATATCATCACATAGTTGATGCAACGCTATCTCCCTCGTCCCTTCAACTACCCCCCCCCACCGCCCCACACCCTTCCCCCCTCTCTCTCTCTCTCTCCTCCCTCTCCCTCTGACTCGTTTCAACCGTATATATGCGTGGCGGTTATCAATAAAACTCAAGTGGTCTACCTTAGATAGGTATTCCTATGCATTAGGCTAAATAATCGCTTAGATGGGTGGTCCTATGCAGGAATAGCAATGTGTTCTTAGAATCACAACTCAAGTGGTCCACTTAGATATGGGGTCATATGCAATAATTGCGCCGCTAATAGTTAAGAACCAATCACCAATAGCTGGGTTTTTTAAACAACCCGTAATAAAGGTCAAGTGGTCCTATACGGCAATTGACCGCTAATGCTTAAAAACCACCATCAACAAACATCGGCATCTATGTTCTAGTGAACGCCGTTGCTGCCTTCAATAACAATGTTTTCATTGACTAAACTGGGTCAATAAAGGAGTAAATGTCAGCATATATTATAGTACTTTTTCCACCACATTTGTAATAGTTATCCACATACAAAGCATGCGCGCACTGCAAGTGTGTGTTTATGGGGTGGGGGTGTCGGAGGAGGGGGTTGCGACATCTGTGCGGACACAATGCAAATAATTTGTCCGCCATGCAATGCATAATAAATAGCATTGTATTCACTCAAAGGTCAATTGGTTATTGTGTAATAACTCTATCTATCTAGCTAACTCTTTAACGCTTACGCTGCCCAAAACGGCTTCTGTGGTAGTCTTGGAAAATGTCCGTATGCATATCGAAAGAAGACTATTTTCGAAACATTATCCTCTCTGTCTCTCCACCCTCACTCCCCTACGTCTCCTGCTCCTACCCTTCTCCCTTCCCTCAATCCCTCCCTCGCTCCTGCCATCCTCTCCCGCCTTCCCTCAATGCCGTCCTCTCTCTCTCTGTATTATATTATAATGTGATCCTATTGTATGATGACACAAGATGGAATGGTACCGAGTGCAAAATACATGCACCAACATGAGCTAATACATTGATATATGTGTATGATCTTGCAACGTCAAAATGAACAGCCTTGCCTATTTAAAATGTCATGACATTTGATTGCAGATTTCAAAAATACCCAATTTGTCCCACCCTTTAAACAGCGTGGCCAATACTTCTGAATTCCCGGTTGCTAAGACGCTGCTGCTGTGCCCGAGAGCAACAACATTCCGCAACATCATCATCAAAGAGGAACATTGGAACACTATAATTTAAAGAACAGGCACAAAATGTGTAGGGGACAATCGAAATTGGTGGGTTAATTTTATGTGCACCTTAGGTTAGCCAGAATTGCGGTACAGGCGCATACTTCTTTATTAACGGCAGTGTACAAGTAGTTTGCAATACAGACCCTTTCATGATCAAGAGCCAAAAACAACCCAAATTGACTAGCTTCATTAATGAACAAACTACCAAATTGGACCTCTAAAAATAATGCCGGTGTTTTGTTTTTGCAACATAATTCAGCAACGGAATGATCATAGGTACATAATTAAATACTATCATTGACTATATAAATTCCAATCTACGGGGCAATTTGGACAAAATCATACCATCGGCTTTGAGTTCTCTCACTAATACAGATTGTCCAAGCGTAAAAGGAATATCAGCCTCTGCTCTTAGGCTACAACCCGGCCAAATTGGGCATGGCGCTGAATAGACATAGAACACGGGCAATTATTTAAAACTTAATTTAGGCTACACCTCTTGCACGGGGCGTGACCTAGCTCTCAAACATTGAAAAGTTGGCGATATCGCCCTATCTATAAAACTAATAAAGCTAAACCTGGTTTAATCATCCTTATTGAATTCCGGCCATTGCGACTGAATTGATAGCAACAATTTAGCAACTCATTCCAGCAACATAATTGTCCAAACAAACTCCATAATGGCTATTTTACTTTGACGCAAAATAGAGTGGCTTCATTACATGTGACAAAATAGCATTACATACGGGGGTGGGTGGTGAGTGAATGGGCGGCGAAGCAACAACTCGTTATATACGCTGAGAGAAATGTAAACAAACTCGGACAATCATCATATTAAATATTTCAGTTCCCTACAGATAAATACTCATGACTGAAAGTTACTGCTACCCAAATAGCAACAGGTTTCAACAAACAATACGATAATTGTCAAGCAGGCAACAAGATTTCTCACAAAAATCCAGTCTTGTTTCACTACATACAAGCAGTTGTGGCATAATTTCACTAGTTTCTTCAGCCCTGCTAGAAGGAAACGGGTTAATTTTGCATTTGGACGTTTATTGATATCACTTCTCCGACTATCTATTTAACCCTGCTCAATGCTCAATTCATCACCAGTTCCTGGAAAAATGCCCTAGCTGGTTACTTAAAAACAATTTGACTGAACGTAATTGTTTCCTTAGGTAGCAACAACATTCAGTCAACGTTCCTTCAAAACATTAAGTTGGTTCTCCAGCACAACTATCTTCAGAAATAAAAGCGCTTTTAAATCGATCATTGGATAAATAATTGTGTTGAGATCAGTGAGAAACTGAAATGTTAGCCTTTTCTATGCAGGGTAATTATCACCCCACCCACTGATGGGACCAGTTAGCGAGCGTTGTTGTTTATTTATTACAGTCATAAAAACATAGAGGTATTCATTGCCAGCAATGCCCTCCGATTTCTAGCTATGCTAGACAGGGTTATAATGTCCATCAATTGTACAAATTGTAAGCCCTATGTCCTTATCATTTAACCCTTTAATGACTAAATCTTGTCAAAAAAACTAAACATTTTCTTGTTGAATGTCTTATTGCAGGCCCAAAAAATTGTATTTTGAAATTTTGCCACTGGACTGACTGGCTCGCTTACCGAGCCAGTCATTCCAGTGGTAAATTTTCAGAAAAAGTTTTCACTTGGCCTACTAATCGACACTCCTCAAGACCCCTGCAGAGGCCAGTTTGACTGGCTTCATCATAAGAGGGTTAAGGCCCTATGTTTTTAACATTATGTTGAATATTTTGAAACTATTTCACCAGGCGTTGTTGCAGCAGCAACATACAGTCAAATTAGTTTCAAAATTTTTTTGAAAGTTTAAAGGTCTCTGTGAAATGGTCTAGGACGAGTTGCGTTACAATCGATTGGTGCCCACTTTTGTCCCCGCCCCCTACCCTAAGTTGGACCCAAGATAAAAATAATTCCTTGTATTGTAGTCTATTTATCATTGGCTTGACAACGATATGTGACATGACCACCTTTGCATAAATTAAATTTTTTACCCACAGTCCCCACCCCCTTGGCGTCATGACAAAATTTCAAAAGTGCCATGCACATCCATGGACATATGTGTAATCATACCAGAAGTTTCAAGTTTCTGCGTGAAATGGGCTAGGAGGAGTTGCGATGGTAGCTCTTTTAAATAGACTGTTAAGATTGCCTTTCTGTTGCAATTTTTTAATTTGTTCAAGAAACTCATGGAAAATATTTATTTCTAGACCATGAGAAGACTATTTTGAAAATTTACCACTGGAGTGACTGGCTCGGTTATCGAGCTAATAATTCCAGTTGTAAATTTTCATAAATAGTCTTCTCTTAGTTTGCAAATGGACATTTCGCAAGACCATTTCAGATGCGCTGAAGAAGGGGTAAAGGGTGAAATCTAAAGTTGTCACCAACTGATTTAGCTAATTGAGACAGGAACTACTTTTACTGTCACGCTTCTAGTATTGAAACACACCACGCATTTGTCAACTCAAGAAAACTGAATGGATAAGATTCTGAAACTGGTTGGCGGGCTTGGGTAGGGATATATGACGGCTGTGGCCACAGTTTCCAGTAAAATTTCTTTCAATACATTCATCAACTTAAGCAATACTACTAGTATTATCAGGAAAATAAGATTTTAGCACTTTAGGGTTCAAAGTGTTAAAAGCTAAATCACTAATCCGCTCTATTAAGAGAAGAGTATAATAGCGCATTTAAGCGTGCAAGATCACTCAAGCCTGTTTATAATGGGCACTGTATGGTCCATCAAAAAGTGGTTGTTAAAGACAGATAGTCAGTTAATACAACTTATTCGCTATACTATGCAGAGGTTTTGGACCAAAAGATGGTGGTTGCTTACGGCTTCTCGTCATACCACCACCCCTTTTAAAGAATAACCATCTTTTGGCGCCAGAGCACGTGTTCGTCTTTGGGTAATAAATATCTTTCTGGCTACAAGCCTGAATTTCCATCTGATGGAGCTTTATCATGAAAGCTATATAAAATCATTATTACTAGATTGACCTTTTTCCGCTGATGCCTAAATATTTAAGATATTATTGTGTGCTCTGACATCTATGTTGTTGAATTTTTTGTAATGTGTTTGACTGAAAGTTGTTCCTCCCGCAGCAATGACCTTCAGCCAAATTATTTTTAAAGAAACAACTCAGTCTACCAAACCATGTTGCTAAATAAACTTGGACATTCGGCTACAAGGAACAGGAGTGTGAAATCTAAAGTTGTCACCATAAGTCTGCTCGACAGCGGAAACTGTAACAGATCTAACCTGTCTATTAAGGAACACCTCTGAAATTAGACCTTTGCTATATCTGATGTAGTAATTTCGGAAGTTCATATCTCGGCCGTTTATGGACAGATTATCTTCTAGTTTTCAAACACTCGGTCATCTATGCCCACGCTGATATGACAAAGGTCATAGCATTCCGGGATCCATGGCTCAAAAGAAGCCGATAGAAGAGGAATAGTAATAATAATAATAATGATAAAAGATAATATTCAGAACAATTTTTAGAAGGATTCCAAGTAAAAGTTAGCATTCTGCAGTATAAAGGTTAATACCAATCTATTATTTCACTAGTTGAAGGGTTAATAGGCAGGAACAACTTTCAGTCAAATTGTTTTGAAAAATAGTCAGCATGTATCCTTAGCATCTACAATAAGTGCAAGTTTTATATTGGCATTACTAAGTTCATGGGCTAATCAGCCAGGTTGTCAATTGGTATTAAATGGCAATTAAATCCCTATTATATTAATATGTTTACCTAGAACACTTACAGTAGCAAATGCCATTTGTTACCCCCATGGTAACCAGATATAAAATGACAATAAAATGTGACATTAATCAATTTTATTAGAGCCTCTAGCAAACTGTCTTCTACTACATAATAAAGAGGAAAATTAAAATCTAAATATTTCTGCACTTTACATCTAGATCTCGTTCATTTTCACACACACTCTGCAGACGGTCAACTAGCATATGTATAGCAATTTCTCCCATCAAAATCCATCAAATAAAAAAGTTCAAAATGGCCGCGAACTTGATTGGTCGACAGTGCCGAGCCTGTTTGAGCAATCAAGTTTTTGCGAACAAATTTCACTTGCCGCCATTGACTTATTAAATTCCCCAAATTTTAGCCAGATCGCTTCAGAAGTTCCAGAGGAGAAGATTATTTTGTCATTTATGACGTCATCAAGATGGCCGCCAAATCCCTGAGTGCATCATGTTCTCTTTGATTAATTTCGATCGTAGTTGGCATCGAGACCATAGCTGCCGAGTCTTGTATTGATTGACCTGCTGGTTTCGGAGTTTTGGTTCAATCTACTTGCTGGAAATGGCTGGCGGCGGAATAATAATAATAATAATAATAACTAGATCTGTTCCATGAACAGATATACGGCTTCCAAGAATAGCTGCACTCGAACTAGACATTCTTTTCTTGTACTTCATGTACAATCCAGTTATCTGGTGAAATTCCGTTTTACTTTAGATAATATTTCTTGTCTTTCTGAGCAATCGCCTAGGTGGTTTTGGAGAAGATCTATATACACAAAACTGGGCACAAAATCAGCTAGATGATTGGTCATTCAGCAGTAAACAGGTTAATCATGGATTTCTTTGGACACTAAATCTGATAACATGGAACCAGTTTGACTGTTCTATACCTGGTGCTACGGGAGAAGTAACTAGCAGGACAAGAGGTATTAGAAGATAGCAATATCCCACATTTTTAAGTTACCCAAGGAACCGGCTGCGGCAGGACCCGGTCTGTGCAGGACTACCTATTCTGTGAAGAAACAATATCCAAGCCATGTACATATATAGAATTAGATTGCCCATTTGACTCCTGCTCACTGCCTGCAGATTGACTCAAGAACAAAATAATGTGTTGTACTGTAGTCTACTAACCACAAGCTTCAAAATGATATGTGACATGACCACATTTGATAAAATTTATTTTCTGCCCACCATTTCAGCTGATATCAAAATTCCAATGTGTCATGCACATCCCTGGCCATATGTTGAATCATACATTTCTATGTGAAATGGTCTAGGAGGAGTTGTGTTACAATTGATTGGTGCCCACTTTTTACCCTGCCCCATACCCTCAGTTTGACCCAAGATCAAAATAATTCCTTGTACTGTAGTCTACTCATCATTGACTTCAAAATGATATGTGACATGACCACCTTTGGAAAGATTTTATTTTTTACTCCACATTTCCCATCACTGGGGTCATACCAAAATTCCACAAGACCTATCAGAAGATAGCAAATAGCTGACCTGTACTGTATATTAATTGTACATCACAGGATATGATGGACCACCGGATAGTCACATTTTGAAATTTGACAATCAACATGTGAATTCAAAACACTGTTGGTACTACCCATTGGGAAAGCATAGCTTGGAGACTGAACCATAAAGCGTATCTGCCCAGGAGTAACGTGAAGTCATTTAATGACAACTGGCAAATGGTCCAAACATAAGCAAAGTTCATAGTCTGAAAAAAGAAGAAACATTAAAAAAAACAATCAGTATAATACATATTTAGATGTCAAATGCTCTAGGGGTTGAATGACAATTGATTTGTGCCCACCTTTGACCCCGCCCTATACCCTCAGTTTGACGCAAGATCAAAATAATTCCTTGTATTGTTGTCTACTCATCGTTGGCTTGAACATGATATGTGACATGACCACCTTTGGATAAATTAGATGTTTTACCCACAGTCCCCACACCCTGGGGTTCATGATAACATTTTAAAAGTGTCATGCAAATCACTGGCCAGATGTGCAATCATCTCCAAAGTTTCAAGTTTCTATCTGAAGTGGTCTAGGAGAGTTGCATTACAATTGATTGGTGCCCACTTTTGAAATTTTGACGCCGCCTCCCACCCTCAGTTTGACCCAAGATCGAAATAATTCCTTGTACTGTAGACTACTTACCATTGGCTTGAAAATGATATGCAACATGACCTTTGGAAAAATTTAAATTTTGACACACATTTCCCACCCCCAGGGCCCTGCCCCTGGGGTCATGCCAAAATTCCAAAAGTGCCATGCAAATCCCTGTCCATATGTGCAATGATACCAAAAGTTTCAAGCTTCTATGTGAAATGATCTAGGACGAGTTGTGTAACAATCGATTGGTGCCCACTTTTGATCCCCACTACCCTCAGTTAGACCCAAGATCGAAAGAGTTCCTTGTACTGTAGTCTACTCAGCATTGCCTTCAAAATGATATGTGACATGACCATGTTTGGATAAATTAAATTTTTGACTCACAGTCCCCACCCCCTGCGGTCATGACAAAATTTCAAAAGTGCCATGCACATTCCTCGCAATATGTGTAATCATACCGAAGGTTTAAAGGTCTCTGTGAAATGGTCTAGGACGAGTTGCGTTACAATCGATTGGTGCCCACTTGTGTCCCCGCCACCTACCCTAAGTTGGACCCAAGATAAAAATAATTCCTTGTATTGTAGTCTATTCATCATTGGCTTGACAATGATATGTGACATGACCACCTTTGCATAAATTAAATTTTTTACCCACAGTCCCCACCCCTTGGCGTCATGACAAACTTTCAAAAGTTCCATGCACATCCATGGCCATATGTGTAATCATACCAGAAGTTTCAAGTTTCTGCGTGAAATGGGCTAGGAGGAGTTGCGATGGTAGCTCTTTTAAATAGACTGTTAAGATTGCCTTTCTGTTCCAATTTTTAAATTTGTTCAAGAAAATTTAAATTTTCTCATGGAAAATATCCATTTCTAGACCAAGAGAAGACTATTTTGAAAGTTTACCACTGGAGTGACTGGCTCAGTTATCGAGCTAATCATTCCAGTTGTAAACTTTCATAAATAGTCTTCTCTTAGTTTGCAAATGGACATTTCGCAAGACCATTTCAGATGCACTGAAGAAGGGGTAAAGGGTGAAATCTAAAGTTGTCACCAACTGATGTAGCTAATTGAGACAGGAACTACTTTTACTGTCACGCTTCTAGTATTGAAACACGCCACGCCACGCATTTGTCAATTCAAGAAAACTGAATAGATAAGATTCTGAAACTGGTTGGAGGGCTTGGGTAGGGATATATGACGGCTGTGGCCACAGTTTCCAGTCACATCTCTTTCAATACATTCGTCAACTTACACAATACTTCTAGTATTATCAGGAAAATTAGATTTTAGCACTTTAGGGTTCAAAGTGTTAAAAGCTAAATCACTAATCCGCTGTATTAAGAGAAGAGTATAATAGCGCATTTAAGTGTGCAAGATCACTCAAGCCTGTTTTTAATGGGCACTGTATGGTCCATCAAAAAGTGGTTGTTAAAGACAGATAGTCAGTTAATACAACTTATTCGCTATACTATGCAGAGTTTTTGAACCAAAAGATGGTGGTTGCTTACGGCTTCTCGTCATACCACCACCCCTTTTAAAGAATAACCATCTTTTTGCGCCAGAGCACGTGTTCGTCTTTGGGTAATAAATATCTTCCTGGTTATAAGCCTGAATATCCATCTGATGGAGCTTTATCATGAAAGCTATATAAAATCATTATCACTAGATTGACCTCTTTTCCGCTGATGCCTAAATATTTAAGATATTATTGTGTGCTCTGACATCTATGTTGTTGAATTTTTTGTAATGTGTTTGACTGAAAGTTGTTCCTCCCGCAGCAATGACCTTCAGTCAAATTATTTTTAAAGAAACAACTCAGTCTACCAAACCATGTTGCTAAATAAACTTGGACATTCGGCTACAAGAAACAGGAGTGTGAAATCTAAAGTTGTCACCATAAATCTGCTCGACGGCGGAAACTGTAACAGATCTGACCTGTCTATTAAGGAACACCTCTGAAATTAGACCTTTGCTATATCTGATGTAGTAATTTCGGAAGTTCATATCTCGGACGTTTATGGACAGATTATCTTCTAGTTTTCAAACACTCGTTCATCTATGCCCACGCTGATATGACAAAGGTCATAGCATTCCGGGATCCATGGCTGGTTTAAGATGCAACATGTTTCACAATAACCACAAATAGCAATGTTTTTTAGAAGCATCACCAATAAGACTCAAGTGGTCCACCTTAGGCTGCGTTTCCACAGAACCTCACGCCTCACGGCTCACGCCTCACGTCTCACCTCTCACATCTCACTCCTCACGGCTCACGTTTCACGTCCGTTTCCATTAACAGGTTCACGTTTCATTTCGGACTACGTTTTTGTAGCAAGAAGATGGATTCTTCTGACGAAGAAACGTTCGCACTAATGCTACTGTTAAAATGCCAGCAACGGAAACGAAAACGAAAATTAAATAAGCGTTCCATGTGGTGTCGTGAGCATTATTTATTACGCCTATATAGTAAAATCTACACGAAGGTCCACCTCTATATAAAGGCCACTTTTGCTAATTCCCGAGTCCATTGCAACACTACATTCGAACCTCGATACAAAGACCACCTGACCATAAAGGTGTATTTTTATATGCCGACATAAGTAAAATATGAAATTACCTGTATCAGGACAAAGATTTTAAATGATCTCTATACAGGCTTTACTACGGTTTCACCTCATGTTTAATGAACATGTCCATTCATTGACTCGGGCGTGAGGCATGAATCGAAAGTTAACGTGACATGAGTCGGCCTATGGAAACCGCCGTATTGGTGTTCGTATGTTTATTTCTCCGTTCACGTGTGGGACGTGAGACGTGAAGCGTGAGGCGTGAGGTTCTGTGGAAACGCAGCCTTAGATAGGTAGTCTAATGCATTAGGCTAATTAACTGCGTAGATGTAGGGTCCTATACTGTAATAGCAATGGGTTTGAGAACGACCACTCAAGCGGTTCACTTACAGAGGCGGTCATAGAACGTATTTGAGCTAAGAACCACCGTCATCATACATCAGCATCGCCGTCTTAGCGAAAAGTGTTACTGTCTCTAAGAGCCCTGTATTTGAGAATCGCCATCAACAAAATTCAAGTGGTCCACTTCCATAATATTCAATATTGTCCTGTATTTTTTTTACAATTATCACATTCAACACGCTATGCAAGCGTATTAATAATTAATTAATTAATAGAAGTAGCAAAGCAAAACTCGAGTTTCTTAGTATTTCATAATCTATGAACACCAGCCATGCAACGGAAAGCTGTTGCTAGTGGCCGTTGAAACGTTATTAATGCTGGAACATAGCGATCTTTTCCTTAATTTCCGCTAATTTTTACAAGTTGCATGTGCCAAGCACGCTATCAGTGTTGACCACAACATCTGATTTTTGGGGGTCCCAAGGACCCCACACTCAGATTTGGGGGTCCCACTGTAAAATCTGGGGGTCCCATGAGGTCCTCATCTGAAATATGGGGGTCCCATGTTTTTTTCTTAAAATAATAAATCATAGTTTTAAACAACACAGTAAGTTCGTTTTTATTGAACACACAATGTATTAGGTATATTTCTTAAAGTAAAAACATGCACAAATAAATATACACACACGATAATATAATCGATAATTAAGCACACGCAAAGTTACCAGTTTCTGTCACACTTTTTCACTGCGTCCCTCGTGCGTCCTCGGGGATGCAGAGGGTTAATTTGTATGCGTCCCTCTGCCATTTTTATGCGTATATACGCGCAAAAGGACGCATAAGGGCAACTCTGCACGCTATGTAATCGTATTAATAATTAATGAACTAGTAACAATTGTAAGACATATCTCAGCTGTCTTAGTATGTGTACACCTCTGAATACGACCCTTGCATCACAAACCTCTTGTTACTAGTCCTTGCAAAGTTAGTAAGGCTGAAACAGAGTGATTTATCCAAATATTACCAGAATTTATGTAAGTTTCGCGTTCAAATGCTGCTTTCAAATGCTGCTATGCGTTATGTAATTGTAGTAATTTTTCATCAACTAGCAGGAATAGCAACACGCAACTGATATCGTTTAGTATTTCATAGCGTTAGAACATGACTGTTGCAACAAAAACATGTTGTGGTTAGCAATTGTAGACATATTAGGGCTGGAACAATATGATATATTCTATATCATCACATAGTTGATGCAACGCTATCTCCCTCGTCCCTTCAACTACCCCCCCCCCCCCCACCGCCCCACACCCTTCCCCCCTCTCTCTCTCTCTCTCCTCCCTCTCCCTCTGACTCGTTTCAACCGTATATATGCGTGGCGGTTATCAATAAAACTCAAGTGGTCTACCTTAGATAGGTATTCCTATGCATTAGGCTAAATAATCGCTTAGATGGGTGGTCCTATGCAGGAATAGCAATGTGTTCTTAGAATCACAACTCAAGTGGTCCACTTAGATATGGGGTCATATGCAATAATTGCGCCGCTAATAGTTAAGAACCAATCACCAATAGCTGGGTTTTTTAAACAACCCGTAATAAAGGTCAAGTGGTCCTATACGGCAATTGACCGCTAATGCTTAAAAACCACCATCAACAAACATCGGCATCTATGTTCTAGTGAACGCCGTTGCTGCCTTCAATAACAATGTTTTCATTGACTAAACTGGGTCAATAAAGGAGTAAATGTCAGCATATATTATAGTACTTTTTCCACCACATTTGTAATAGTTATCCACATACAAAGCATGCGCGCACTGCAAGTGTGTGTTTATGGGGTGGGGGTGTCGGAGGAGGGGGTTGCGACATCTGTGCGGACACAATGCAAATAATTTGTCCGCCATGCAATGCATAATAAATAGCATTGTATTCACTCAAAGGTCAATTGGTTATTGTGTAATAACTCTATCTATCTAGCTAACTCTTTAACGCTTACGCTGCCCAAAACGGCTTCTGTGGTAGTCTTGGAAAATGTCCGTATGCATATCGAAAGAAGACTATTTTCGAAACATTATCCTCTCTGTCTCTCCACCCTCACTCCCCTACGTCTCCTGCTCCTACCCTTCTCCCTTCCCTCAATCCCTCCCTCCTGCCATCCTCTCCCGCCTTCCCTCAATGCCGTCCTCTCTCTCTCTGTATTATATTATAATGTGATCCTATTGTATGATGACACAAGATGGAATGGTACCGAGTGCAAAATACATGCACCAACATGAGCTAATACATTGATATATGTGTATGATCTTGCAACGTCAAAATGAACAGCCTTGCCTATTTAAAATGTCATGACATTTGATTGCAGATTTCAAAAATACCCAATTTGTCCCACCCTTTAAACAGCGTGGCCAATACTTCTGAATTCCCGGTTGCTAAGACGCTGCTGCTGTGCCCGAGAGCAACAACATTCCGCAACATCATCATCAAAGAGGAACATTGGAACACTATAATTTAAAGAACAGGCACAAAATGTGTAGGGGACAATCGAAATTGGTGGGTTAATTTTATGTGCACCTTAGGTTAGCCAGAATTGCGGTACAGGCGCATACTTCTTTATTAACGGCAGTGTACAAGTAGTTTGCAATACAGACCCTTTCATGATCAAGAGCCAAAAACAACCCAAATTGACTAGCTTCATTAATGAACAAACTACCAAATTGGACCTCTAAAAATAATGCCGGTGTTTTGTTTTTGCAACATAATTCAGCAACGGAATGATCATAGGTACATAATTAAATACTATCATTGACTATATAAATTCCAATCTACGGGGAAATTTGGACAAAATCATACCATCGGCTTTGAGTTCTCTCACTAATACAGATTGTCCAAGCGTAAAAGGAATATCAGCCTCTGCTCTTAGGCTACAACCCGGCCAAATTGGGCATGGCGCTGAATAGACATAGAACACGGGCAATTATTTAAAACTTAATTTAGGCTACACCTCTTGCACGGGGCGTGACCTAGCTCTCAAACATTGAAAAGTTGGCGATATCGCCCTATCTATAAAACTAATAAAGCTAAACCTGGTTTAATCATCCTTATTGAATTCCGGCCATTGCGACTGAATTGATAGCAACAATTTAGCAACTCATTCCAGCAACATAATTGTCCAAACAAACTCCATAATGGCTATTTTACTTTGACGCAAAATAGAGTGGCTTCATTACATGTGACAAAATAGCATTACATACGGGGGTGGGTGGTGAGTGAATGGGCGGCGAAGCAACAACTCGTTATATACGCTGAGAGAAATGTAAACAAACTCGGACAATCATCATATTAAATATTTCAGTTCCCTACAGATAAATACTCATGACTGAAAGTTACTGCTACCCAAATAGCAACAGGTTTCAACAAACAATACGATAATTGTCAAGCAGGCAACAAGATTTCTCACAAAAATCCAGTCTTGTTTCACTACATACAAGCAGTTGTGGCATAATTTCACTAGTTTCTTCAGCCCTGCTAGAAGGAAACGGGTTAATTTTGCATTTGGACGTTTATTGATATCACTTCTCCGACTATCTATTTAACCCTGCTCAATGCTCAATTCATCACCAGTTCCTGGAAAAATGCCCTAGCTGGTTACTTAAAAACAATTTGACTGAACGTAATTGTTTCCTTAGGTAGCAACAACATTCAGTCAACGTTCCTTCAAAACATTAAGTTGGTTCTCCAGCACAACTATCTTCAGAAATAAAAGCGCTTTTAAATCGATCATTGGATAAATAATTGTGTTGAGATCAGTGAGAAACTGAAATGTTAGCCTTTTCTATGCAGGGTAATTATCACCCCACCCACTGATGGGACCAGTTA
>JAVVLW010002293.1:0-48000 GCA_034401795.1 Chaetoderma sp. LZ-2023a | reverse complement strand
CTTTCAAAACATTAAGTTGGTTCTCCAGCACAACTATCTTCAGAAATAAAAGCGCTTTTAAATCGATCATTGGATAAATAATTGTGTTGAGATCAGTGAGAAATTGAAATGCTAGCCTTTTCTATGCAGGGTAATTATCACCCCACCCACTGATGGGACCAGTTAGCGAGCGTTGTTGTTTATTTATTACAGTCATAAAAACATAGAGGTATTCATTGCCAGCAATGCCCTCCGATTTCTAGCTATGCTACACAGGGTTATAATGTCCATCAATTGTACAAATTGTAAGCCCTATGTCCTTATCATTTAACCCTTTAATGACTAAATCTTGTCAAAAAAACTAAACATTTTCTTGTTGAATGTCTTATTGCAGGCCAAAAAAATTGTATTTTGAAATTTTGCCACTGGACTGACTGGCTCACTTACCGAGCCAGTCATTCCAGTGGTAAATTTTCAGAAAAAGTTTTCACTTGGCCTACTAATCGACACTCCTCAAGACCCCTGCAGAGGCCAGTTTGACTGGCTTCATCATAAGAGGGTTAAGGCCCTATGTTTTTAACATTATGTTGAATATTTTGAAACTATTTCACCAGGCGTTGTTGCAGCAGCAACACACAGTCAAATTAGTTTCAAAATATTTTTGAACGTTTAAAGGTCTCTGTGAAATGGTCTAGGACGAGTTGCGTTACAATCGATTGGTGCCCACTTTTGTCCCCGCCCCCTACCCTAAGTTGGACCCAAGATACAAATAATTCCTTGTATTGTAGTCTATTTATCATTGGCTTGACAACGATATGTGACATGACCACCTTTGCATAAATTAAATTGTTTACCCACAGTCCCCACCCCCTGGGCGTCATGACAAAATTTCAAAAGTGCCATGCACATCCATGGACATATGTGTAATCATACCAGAAGTTTCAAGTTTCTGCGTGAAATGGGCTAGGAGGAGTTGCGATGGTAGCTCTTTTAAATAGACTGTTAAGATTGCCTTTCTGTTGCAATTTTTTAATTTGTTCAAGAATTCTCATGGAAAATATTTATTTCTAGACCATGAGAAGACTATTTTGAAAATTTACCACTGGAGTGACTGGCTCGGTTATCGAGCTAATAATTCCAGTTGTAAATTTTCCTAAATAGTCTTCTCTTAGTTTGCAAATGGACATTTCGCAAGACCATTTCAGATGCACTGAAGGGGTAAAGGGTGAAATCTAAAGTTGTCACCAACTGATTTAGCTAATTGAGACAGGAACTACTTTTACTGTCACGCTTCTAGTATTGAAACACACCACGCATTTGTCAACTCAAGAAAACTGAATGGATAAGATTCTGAAACTGGTTGGCGGGCTTGGGTAGGGATATATGACGGCTGTGGCCACAGTTTCCAGTAAAATTTCTTTCAATACATTCATCAACTTACGCAATACTAGTAGTATTATCAGGAAAATAAGATTTTAGCACTTTAGGGTTCAAAGTGTTAAAAGCTAAATCACTAATCCGCTCTATTAAGAGAAGAGTATAATAGCGCATTTAAGCGTGCAAGATCACTCAAGCCTGTTTATAATGGGCACTGTATGGTCCATCAAAGTGGTTGTTAAAGACAGATAGTCAGTTAACACAACTTATTCGCTACACTATGCAGCGTTCTTGGACCAAAAGATGGTGGTTGCTTACGGCTTCTCGTCATACCACCACCCCTTTTAAAGAATAACCATCTTTTGGCGCCAGAGCACGTGTTCGTCTTTGGGTAATAAATATCTTTCTGGCTACAAGCCTGAATTTCCATCTGATGGAGCTTTATCATGAAAGCTATATAAAATCATCATTACTAGATTGACCTTTTTCCGCTGATGCCTAAATATTTAAGATATTATTGTGTGCTCTGACATCTATGTTGTTGAATTTTTTGTAATGTGTTTGACTGAAAGTTGTTCCTCCCGCAGCAATGACCTTCAGTCAAATTATTTTTAAAGCAACAACTCAGTCTACCAAACCATGTTGCTAAATAAACTTGGACATTCGGCTACAAGGAACAGGAGTGTGAAATCTAAAGTTGTCACCATAAATCTGCTCGACGGCGGAAACTGTAACAGATCTAACCTGTCTATTAAGGAACACCTCTGAAATTAGACCTTTGCTATATATGATGTAGTAATTTCGGAAGTTCATATCTCGGCCGTTTATGGACAGATTATTTTCTAGTTTTCAAACACTCGTTCATCTATGCCCACGCTGATATGACAAAGGTCATAGCATTCTGGGATCCATGGCTCAAAAGAAGCCGATAGAAGAGGAATAGTAATAATAATAACTAGATCTGTTCCATGAACAGATATACGGCTTCCAAGAATACCTGCACTCGAACTAGACATTCTTTTCTTGTACTTCATGTACAATCTAGTTAACTGGTGAAATTCCGTTTTACTTCTTTAGATAATATTTCTTGTCTTTCTGATCAATCGCCTAGGTGGTTTTGGAGAAGATCTATATACACAAAAGTGGTCACAAAATCAGCTAGATGATTGGTCATTCAGCAGTAAACAGGTTAATCAGGGATTTCTTTGGACACTAAATCTGATAACATGGAACCAGTTTGACTGTTCTATACCTGGTGCTATGGGAGAAGTAACTAGCAGGACAAGCGATATTAGAAGATAGCAATATCCCGCATTTTTAAGTTACCCAAGGAACCGGCTGCTGCAGGACCCGGTCTGCGCAGGACTACCTATTCTGTGAAGAAACAATATCCAAGCCATGTACATATATAGAATTAGATTGCCCATTTGACTCCTGCTCACTGCCCGCAGATTGACTCAAGAACAAAATAATGTGTTGTACTGTAGTCTACTAACCACAAGCTTCAAAATGATATGTGACATGACCACATTTGATAAAATTTATTTTCTGCCCACCATTTCCCCCACCCCTTCAGCTGATATCAAAATTCCAATGTGTCATGCACATCCCTGGCCATATGTTGAATCATACATTTCTATGTGAAATGGTCTAGGAGGAGTTGTGTTACAATAGATTGGTGCCCACTTTTTACCCTGCCCCATACCCTCAGTTTGACCCAAGATCAAAATAATTCCTTGTACTGTAGTCTACTCATCATTGGCTTCAAAATGATATGTGACATGGCCACCTTTGGAAAGATTTTATTATTTACTCCCCATTTCCCATCACTGGCGTCATACCAAAATTCCACAAGAGCTATCAGAAGATAGCAAATAGCTTACCTGTATTGTATATTAATTGTACATCACAGGATATGATGGACCACCGGATAGTCACATTTTGAAATTAGACAATCAACATGTGAATTCAAAACAACGTTGGTACTACCCATTGGGAAAGCATAGCTTGGACACTGAACCATAAAGCTTATCTACCCAGGAGTAACGTGAAGTCATTTAATGACAACTGGCAAATGGTCCAAACATAAGCAAAGTTCATAGTCTGAAAAAAGAAGAAACATTAAAAAAACCAATCAGCATAATACATATTTAGATGTCAAATGCTCTAGGGGTTGAATGACAATTGATTTGTGCCCACCTTTGACCCCGCCCTATACCCTCAGTTTGACGCAAGATCAAAATAATTCCTTGTATTGTTGTCTACTCATCGTTGGCTTGAACATGATATGTGACATGACCACCTTTGGATAAATTAAATGTTTTACCCACAGTCCCCACACCCTGGGGTTCATGATAAAATTTAAAAGGTGTCATGCAAATCACTGGCCAGATGTGCAATCATCTCCAAAGTTTCAAGTTTCTATCTGAAGTGGTCTAGGAGAGTTGCATTACAATTGATTGGTGCCCACTTCCGAAATTTTGACGCCGCCTCCCACCCTCAGTTTGACCCAAGATCGAAATAATTCCTTGTACTGTAGACTACTTACCATTGGCTTGAAAATGATATGCAACATGACCTTTGGAAAAATTTAAATTTTGACACACATTTCCCACCCCCAGGGCCCTGCCCCTGGGGTCATGCCAAAATTCCAAAAGTGCCATGCAAATCCCTGTCCATATGTGCAATGATACCAAAAGTTTCAAGCTTCTATGTGAAATGATCTAGGAGGAGTTGTGTAACAATCGATTGGTGCCCAGTTTTGATCCCCACTCCCCTCAGTTAGACCCAGGATCGAATTAATTCCTTGTACTGTAGTCTACTTATCATTGGCTTCAAAATGAGATGTGACATGACCATGTTTGGATAAATTAAATTTTCGACCCACAGTCCCCACCACCTGCGGTCATAACAAAATTTCAAAAGTGCCATGCACATTCCTCGCAATATGTGTAATCATACGGAAAGTTTAAAGGTCTCTGTGAAATGGTCTAGGACGAGTTGCTTTACAATCGATTGGTGCCCACTTGTGTCCCCGCCCCCTACCCTAAGTTGGACCCAAGATAAAAATAATTCCTTGTGTTGTAGTCTATTCATCATTGGCTTGACAATGATATGTGACATGACCACCTTTGCACAAATTAAAATTTTTACCCACAGTCCCCACCCTCTCGGCGTCATGACAAAATTTCAAAAGTGCCATGCCCATCCATGGCCATATGTGTAATCATACCAGAAGTTTCAAGTTTCTGCGTGAAATGTGCTAGGAGGCGTTGCGATGGTAGCTCTTTTAAATAGACTGTTAAGATTGCCTTTCTGTTGCAATTTTTAAATTTGTTCAAGAAAATCTTAATTTTCTCATGGAAAATATCCATTTCTAGACCAAGAGAAGACTATTTTGAAAATTTACCACTGGAGTGACTGGCTCGGTTATCGAGCTAATCATTCCAGTTGTAAATTTTCATAAATAGTCTTCTCTTAGTTTGCAAATGGACTTCCAGTCTTCTCGGATGGGACTTTAAACTGAGGTCCCGTCACACAGTGCCCATCACTGTGTGAACGTGAGCTAGGGTTAGGTAGGCAAGAAATTTCGGCATAGTCAAAGTAAACCGGATGCTGAATGGATCCCTCCTCGGATGGAACCACGCAACATACGGATTACAAAACCAAAACCAAATTGCTAGAATTAGAATCTTTCGGAATTTTCGAGGGGACTATGGAGGGATGTAACCCGGATGACTGACCGAGTTCGTCCTCGGACGGTCACAGTCACCATACGGGCTACCTAACCAATCAAAATCAAACAAGTGCGCGCTGGTGCCTGCTCGGATGATGGCCAGAAGACCAAATGGGTCCCAGGACCCGAAAGACCCCACACCCCAACCTCCCCACTCCCCCCAAAGGGGCCGGGAGGTCTCTGACCTAAAGCCCCCCCTTGGGTGCATCAGGTCATAAGACCGTACACACCTCCCCCGACCCAACACCTACCCCATCCCTTACCCACCCCTGTTAGGTCCAGGTTAGGCCATCCCCATTACACACGCCCAAGCATGAGGAGCAACAAAAAAAGCCATGGAAAAGAGCAGCAACATGAGACAAAATCGAGAGACAACGATCAACACACACATACACACAGAGAGAGACACAAGCTAATGCACAAACCGACGTCACAAGAATTCACAAGAATTCAACAGAAACCATAAAGGCCAGGCGTGAGTCTAGACCCTAGCATTGGGAACTAGCATATAAACGCCTCAAATATTACAACACACACACTTGCAAATGGACATTTCGCAAGACCATTTCAGATGCACTAAAGAAGGGGTAAAGGGTGAAATCTTAAGTTGTAACCAACTGATGTAGCTAATTGAGACAGGAACTACTTTTACTGTCACGCTTCTAGTATTGAAACACACCACGCATTTGTCAACTTAAGAAAACTGAATAGATAAGATTCTGAAACTGGATGGAGGGCATGGGTAGGGATATATGACGGCTGTGGCCACAGTTTCCAGTCAAATTTCTTTCAATACATTCATCAACTTACGCAATACTTCTAGTATTATCAGGAAAATAAGATTTTAGCACTTTAGGGTTCAAAGTGTTAAAAGCTAAATCACTAATCCGCTCTATTAAGAGAAGAGTATAATAGCGCATTTAAGCGTGCAAGATCACTCAAGCCTGTTTATAATGGGCACTGTATGGTCCATCAAAAAGTGGTTGTTAAAGACAGATAGTCAGTTAATACAACTTATTCGCTATACTATGCAGAGGTTTTGGACCAAAAGATGGTAGTTGCTTACGGCTTCTCGTCATACCACCACCCCTTTTAAAGAATAACCATCTTTTGGCGCCAGAGCACGTGTTCGTCTTTGGGTAATAAATATCTTCCTGGTTATAAGCCTGAATTTCCATCTGATTGAGCTTTATCATGAAAGCTATATAAAATCATCATTACTAGATTGACCTTTTTCCGCTGATGCCTAAATATTTAAGATATTATTGTGTGCTCTGACATCTATGTTGTTGAATTTTTTGTAATGTGTTTGACTGAAAGTTGTTCCTCCCGCAGCAATAAAACCTTCAGTCAAATTATTTTTAAAGAAACAACTCAGTCTACCAAACCATGTTGCTAAATAAACTTGGACATTTGGCTGCAAGGAACAGGAGTGTGAAATCTAAAGTTGTCACCATAAATCTGCTCGACGGCGGAAACTGTAACAGATCTAACCTGTCTATTAAGGAACACCTCTGAAATTAGACCTTTGCTATATATGATGTAGTAATTTCGGAAGTTCATATCTCGGCCATTTATTGACAGATCTTCTTCTTCTTTTCGTTCGCTGATCATACCGCAAGTCCTAAGTGACTATCGACATGATCACAAGTGTTAAGTGCGTGGATCCATGGTTTATTAGTTTGCGCCGTGCGGCCTGGAACCTCCGTCTTCAGCACTCGAGGTTTCTGTCAGGGTTACCTCACCCTTACCTCCTTTAGTTGCCTCTTACGACACGCAGAGGATACGGAAGGTGTATTCTAAGCCCCACCTACAGGGCAAGTGGACAGATTATCTTCTAGTTTTCAAACGCTCGTTCATCTATGCCCACGCTGATATGACAAAGGTCATAGCATTCCGGGATCCATGGCTCAAAAGAAGCCGATAGAAGAGGAATAGTAATTATAATAATAATAAAAGAGAATAATCAGAACAATTTCTAGAAGGATTCCAAGTAAAAGTTAGCATTCTGCAGTATAAAGGTTAATACCAATCTATTATTTTAGCAGTAGAAGGGTTAATAGGCAGGAACAACTTTCAGTCAAATTGTTTTGAAAAATAGTCAGCATGTATCCTTAGCATCTACAATAAGTGCAAGTTTTATATTGGCATTCATAAGTTCATGGGTTAATCGGCTCCATGGTCAACTGCTGTTAATTGACAATTAAATCCCTATCACATTAATCTGTTTTCCTGTTCTCTGATGAAATTCCGTTTCTATAACTGCTTTAGGTAATATTTCTTGTCTCTCGGATCAGTCACCTAGGTGGCTTAGGAGAATATCTATATACAGACACAAAACTGGTCACAAAAATCATGTAGATGATTGGCCATTCAGCAGTAAATAGGTAAATCAGGGATTGACCATACAGCCATAAACAGATCTAGAAGTGCATGACAATTTTTTATCTTTCCAATATGCTCAATGGAAACTGGAAATTAGTACAAAATCAATCAAGGGCTAACATTCTGCAGTACACAGGTAAATACAACAACTATAATATTTCACCAATAGAAGGGTTAATAGGCAGGAACAACTTCCAGTCAGATTGTTAAAATATTCTGTGGGTATCCTTAGCATCTACAATAAGCGATAGGTTTATATTGGCATTCATAGGTTGATGGGTTAATTGGCCCCCATGGTCAACATGTATTAAATGACAATTAAATCCCTATCACATTAATATGTTTGCCTAGAGCATTTACAGTAGCAAATCCAGTTCATTACTCATAATAGCTATTGAGCCACCTTTAGTTAGCTTGAGTTGCATTCGTGAGTGGCCATGATTGGAACTCTTAAATATATCATCCTCGTATGTTTCGAACGTAGGCCTATTAAAGATAACATTTTAATCACAATTTCTATCATTTATGTTATAGGTCACGGTCGTATTTTTCGCTAAAAAGTGAGGTAAACCTTAATTGTTTAGCTGAATTACTCTGGCCAGATTGATCACCCTTGTTATCAAGAGAGTTCTGATAGGTCTCCTATAACTTATCCAATGGTGTGCTGTGCATATAAATCATGGAAGTTAGTTTGCTAATGTTATGATTTCCCTGTTTTGGGAAGATAATAGTAGGTTAATTAATTACATTAAAATGTTTCTAAAGGTGGTCTGTTACGACCTGTCATACCTGTGGTTTAAGATGCCACAGGTTTCACAATAACCACAAATAGCAATGTTTTCAGAAGCATCACCAATAAGACTCAAGTGGTCCACCTTAGATAGGCATTCTAATGCAGTAGGCTAATTAAGTGCGTAGATGTATGGTCCTATACTGTAATAGCAATGGGTTTGAGAACCACCACTCAAGCAGTTCACTTACAGAGCTGGTCATAGAACGTAATTGAGCGCTAATCACTGAGAACCACCGTCATCATACATCAGCATCTCTGTCTTAACGAAAATGGTTACTGTCTCTAAGAGCAGTGTTTTTGAGAATCGCCATCAATAAAATTCATGTGGTGCACTTCCATAATATTCAATATTTTCCTGTATTTTTTTTTTTACAAGTATCACATACAACTGCACTATGCAAGCGTATTAATAATTAAATAATTAATAGAAATAGCAACGCAAAACTTGAGTATTTTAGTATTTCATAATCTATGAACATAGCGTGCTTGGAACCTGAAACTTGTATAAATTAACGGAAATTAAGGAAAGGAACACTATGTTCCAGCATTAATAATGTTTCAACGGCCACTAGCAACAGCTTTCTGTTGCATGGGTGGAATCGTATTAATAATTTTGGAACTAGTAACAATTGTAACACATATCTCAGATGTCTTAGTATGTGTAAACCTCTGAATACGACCCTTGCAACAGAAACCTCTTGCTACTGGTCGTTGCAAAGTTATTAAGGCTGAAACATAGTGATTTATCCCAATATTCCCAGAATTTATGCAAGTTTCGCGTTCAAATGTCGCTATGCGTTATGTAACTATATTAATTTTTCATCAACTAGCAGCAATAGCAGCACGCAACAGATATCGTTTAGTATTTCATAGCTTTAGAACATGACCGTTGCAACAAAAACAGACGTATTAGGGCTGGAACATAATGATATATTCTATATCATCACATAGTTGATCTATCTCCCCCGTCCCTTCAACTACCTGCCCCCTTCACCTCCCCCCCCATCTCCCCTCCACCTCCCTCCCACTCGTTTCAACCGTATATATGCATGGTGGTAATCAATAAAACTCAAGTGGTCTACCGTAGATAGGTAGTCCTATGCATTAGGCTAAATAATCGCTTAGATGGGTGGTCCTATACAGGAATAGCAATGCGTTTTTAGAGTCACAACTCAAGTGATCGCCTTAGATAGGTGGTCATATGCAGGTCATATAAAGGTCAAGTGGCCGCTAATACTTAAAAACCACGATCAACATACATCAGCATCTATTTTTTAGTGAACGCCGTTACTGCCTTCAATAACAATGTTTTCATTGACTAAACTTGCCCAATAAAGGTGTTAATGTCAGCATATAATATAGTACTTTTTCCACTACATTTGTAATAGCTATCCACATACAAAGCACGCGCGCACAGCAAGTGTGTGTTCAGTGGGTGGGGTGGGGGTCGGAGGAGGGGGTTGTGACATCTGTGTGGACACAATGCAAATAATTTGTCCGCCATACAATGCATAATAAATAGCATTGTATTTACTCAAAGGCCAATTTCCTATTGTGTAATAAATCTATCTATCTAGCTAACTCTTTAACACTTAAGCTGGCCAAAACGGCTTCTGTGGTAGTCTTGGAAAATGTCCGTTTGCATACCAAGAGAAGACTATTTTTGAAACATTATCCTCTCTGTCTCTCCACCCTCGCTCCCCTCCGTCTCCTGCTCCTACCCTTCTCCCTTCCCTCAATCCCTCCCTCGCTCCTGCCATCCTCTCCCGCCTTCCCTCAATGCCGTCCTCTCTCTCTGTATTATATTATAATGTGATCCTATTGTATGACACAAGATGGAATGGTACCGAGTGCAAAATGCATGCACCAAGATCAGCTAATACATTGATATATGTGTATTATCTTGCAACGTCAAAATGAACAGCCCTGCGTATTTAAAATGTCATGACATTTGATTGCAGATTTCAAAAATACCCAATTTGTCCCACCCTTTAAACAGCGTGGCCAATGCTTCTGAATTCCCGGTTGCTAAGATGCTGCTGCTGTGCCCGAGAGCAACAACATTCCGCAACATCATCATCAAAAAGAAACATTGGAATACTATAATTTAAAGAACAACCACAAAATGTGTAGGGGACAATCGAAATTGGTGGGTTAATTTTATGTGCACCTTACGTTAGCCAGAATTGCGGTACAGGCGCACACTTCTTTATTAACGGCAGTGTACAAGTAGTTTGCAATACAGACCCTTTCATGATCAAGAGCCAAAAACAACCCAAATTGACTAGCTTCATTAATGAACAAACTACCAAATTGGACCTCTAAAAATAATGCCGGTGTTTTTGCTTTTGCAACATAATTCAGCAATGGAATGATCATAGGTACATAATTAAATACTATCATTGACTATATAAATTCCAATCTACGGCGCAATGTGGACAAAATCATACCATCGGCTTTGAGTTCTCTCACTAATACAGATTGTCCAAGCGTGGAGGAATATCAGCCTCTGCGCTTAGGCTACAACCCGGCCAAATTGGGCATGGCGCTGAATAGACATAGAACACGGGCAATTATTTAAAACTTAATTTAGGCTACACCTCTTGCGTGACCTAGCTCTCAAACAATGAAAAGTTGGAGATATCGCCCTATCTATAAAACTAATAAAGCTAAACCTGGTTTAATCATCCTTATTGAATTCCGGCCAATGCGACTGAATTGATAACAACAATTTAGCAACTCATTCCAGCAACATAATTGTCCAAACAAACTCCATAATGGCTATTTTACTTTGACGCAAAATAGAGTGGCTTCATTACATGTGACAAAATAGCATTACATACGGGGGTGGGTGGTGAGTGAATGGGCGGCGAAGCAACAACTCGTTATATACGCTGAGAGAAATGTAAACAAACTCGGACAATCATCATGTTAAATATTTCAGTTCCCTACAGATAAATACTCATGACTGAAAGTTACTGCTACCCTAAATAGCAACAGGTTTCAACAAACAATACGATAATTGTCAAGCAGGCTACAAGATTTCTCACAAAAATCCAGTCTTGTTTCACTACATACAAGCAGTTGTGGCATAATTTCACTAGTTTCTTCAGCCCTGCTAGAAGGAAACGGGTTAATTTTGCATTTGGACGTTTATTGATATCACTTCTCCGACTATCTATTTAACCCTGCTCAATGCTCAATTCATCACCAGTTCCTGGAAAAATGCCCTAGCTGGTTACTTAAAAACAATTTGACTGAACGTACTTGTTTCCTTAGGTAGCAACAACATTCAGTCAACGTTCTTTCAAAACATTAAGTTGGTTCTCCAGCACAACTATCTTCAGAAATAAAAGCGCTTTTAAATCGATCATTGGATAAATAATTGTGTTGAGATCAGTGAGAAATTGAAATGCTAGCCTTTTCTATGCAGGGTAATTATCACCCCACCCACTGATGGGACCAGTTAGCGAGCGTTGTTGTTTATTTATTACAGTCATAAAAACATAGAGGTATTCATTGCCAGCAATGCCCTCCGATTTCTAGCTATGCTACACAGGGTTATAATGTCCATCAATTGTACAAATTGTAAGCCCTATGTCCTTATCATTTAACCCTTTAATGACTAAATCTTGTCAAAAAAACTAAACATTTTCTTGTTGAATGTCTTATTGCAGGCCAAAAAAATTGTATTTTGAAATTTTGCCACTGGACTGACTGGCTCGCTTACCGAGCCAGTCATTCCAGTGGTAAATTTTCAGAAAAAGTTTTCACTTGGCCTACTAATCGACACTCCTCAAGACCCCTGCAGAGGCCAGTTTGACTGGCTTCATCATAAGAGGGTTAAGGCCCTATGTTTTTAACATTATGTTGAATATTTTGAAACTATTTCACCAGGCGTTGTTGCAGCAGCAACACACAGTCAAATTAGTTTCAAAATATTTTTGAACGTTTAAAGGTCTCTGTGAAATGGTCTAGGACGAGTTGCGTTACAATCGATTGGTGCCCACTTTTGTCCCCGCCCCCTACCCTAAGTTGGACCCAAGATACAAATAATTCCTTGTATTGTAGTCTATTTATCATTGGCTTGACAACGATATGTGACATGACCACCTTTGCATAAATTAAATTGTTTACCCACAGTCCCCACCCCCTGGGCGTCATGACAAAATTTCAAAAGTGCCATGCACATCCATGGACATATGTGTAATCATACCAGAAGTTTCAAGTTTCTGCGTGAAATGGGCTAGGAGGAGTTGCGATGGTAGCTCTTTTAAATAGACTGTTAAGATTGCCTTTCTGTTGCAATTTTTTAATTTGTTCAAGAATTCTCATGGAAAATATTTATTTCTAGACCATGAGAAGACTATTTTGAAAATTTACCACTGGAGTGACTGGCTCGGTTATCGAGCTAATAATTCCAGTTGTAAATTTTCCTAAATAGTCTTCTCTTAGTTTGCAAATGGACATTTCGCAAGACCATTTCAGATGCACTGAAGGGGTAAAGGGTGAAATCTAAAGTTGTCACCAACTGATTTAGCTAATTGAGACAGGAACTACTTTTACTGTCACGCTTCTAGTATTGAAACACACCACGCATTTGTCAACTCAAGAAAACTGAATGGATAAGATTCTGAAACTGGTTGGCGGGCTTGGGTAGGGATATATGACGGCTGTGGCCACAGTTTCCAGTAAAATTTCTTTCAATACATTCATCAACTTACGCAATACTAGTAGTATTATCAGGAAAATAAGATTTTAGCACTTTAGGGTTCAAAGTGTTAAAAGCTAAATCACTAATCCGCTCTATTAAGAGAAGAGTATAATAGCGCATTTAAGCGTGCAAGATCACTCAAGCCTGTTTATAATGGGCACTGTATGGTCCATCAAAGTGGTTGTTAAAGACAGATAGTCAGTTAACACAACTTATTCGCTACACTATGCAGCGTTCTTGGACCAAAAGATGGTGGTTGCTTACGGCTTCTCGTCATACCACCACCCCTTTTAAAGAATAACCATCTTTTGGCGCCAGAGCACGTGTTCGTCTTTGGGTAATAAATATCTTTCTGGCTACAAGCCTGAATTTCCATCTGATGGAGCTTTATCATGAAAGCTATATAAAATCATCATTACTAGATTGACCTTTTTCCGCTGATGCCTAAATATTTAAGATATTATTGTGTGCTCTGACATCTATGTTGTTGAATTTTTTGTAATGTGTTTGACTGAAAGTTGTTCCTCCCGCAGCAATGACCTTCAGTCAAATTATTTTTAAAGCAACAACTCAGTCTACCAAACCATGTTGCTAAATAAACTTGGACATTCGGCTACAAGGAACAGGAGTGTGAAATCTAAAGTTGTCACCATAAATCTGCTCGACGGCGGAAACTGTAACAGATCTAACCTGTCTATTAAGGAACACCTCTGAAATTAGACCTTTGCTATATATGATGTAGTAATTTCGGAAGTTCATATCTCGGCCGTTTATGGACAGATTATTTTCTAGTTTTCAAACACTCGTTCATCTATGCCCACGCTGATATGACAAAGGTCATAGCATTCTGGGATCCATGGCTCAAAAGAAGCCGATAGAAGAGGAATAGTAATAATAATAATAATGATAAAAGAGAATAATCAGAACAATTTTTAGAAGGATTCCAAGTAAAAGTTAGCATTCTGCAGTATAAAGGTTAATACCAATCTATTATTTTACTAGTTGAAGGGTTAATAGGCAGGAACAACTTTCAGTCAAATTGTTTTGAAAAATAGTCAGCATGTATCCTTAGCATCTACAATAAGTGCAAGTTTTATATTGGCATTACTAAGTTCATGGGCTAATCAGCCAGGTTGTCAATTGGTATTAAATGGCAATTAAATCCCTATTATATTAATATGTTTACCTAGAGCACTTACAGTAGCAAATGCCATTTGTTACCCCCATGGTAACCAGATATAAAATGACAATAAAATGTCACATTAATCATCTTTATTAGAGCCTCTAGCAAACTGTCTTCTACTACATAATAAAGAGGAAAATTAAAATCTAAATATTTCTGCACTTTACAACTAGATCTCGTTCATTTTCAAACACACTCTGCAGACGGTCAACTAGCATATGTATAGTAATTTTTCCCATCAAAATCCATCAAATAAAAGTTCAAAATGGCCCCGAAATTGATTGGTCCACGGTGCCGAGACTGTTTGACCAATCAAGTTTTTGCGAACAAATTTCACTTGCCGCCATTGAATTATTATATTCCCCAAATTTTAGGCAGATCGCTTCAGAAGTTCCAGAGGAGAAGATTATTTTGTCATTTATGACGTCATCAAGATGGCCGCCAAATCCATGAGTGCATCATGTTCTCTTTGATTAATTTCGATCCTAGTTGGCATCTAGACTATAGCTGCCGAGTCTTGTATTGATTGACCTGCTGGTTTCGGAGTTTTGGTTCAATCTACTTGCTGGAAATGGCTGGCGGCGGAATAATAATAATAATAATAATAATAATAATAATAATAATAATAATAATAAACGGAACAATCACTCTAGTCTTCCAGAGCTTCGCTCTTGGAAGCCTAATAATGATAAAAGAGAATAATCAGAACAATTTTTAGAAGGATTCCAAGTAAAAGTTAGCATTCTGCAGTATAAAGGTTAATACCAATCTATTATTTTACTAGTTGAAGGGTTAATAGGCAGGAACAACTTTCAGTCAAATTGTTTTGAAAAATAGTCAGCATGTATCCTTAGCATCTACAATAAGTGCAAGTTTTATATTGGCATTACTAAGTTCATGGGCTAATCAGCCAGGTTGTCAATTGGTATTAAATGGCAATTAAATCCCTATTATATTAATATGTTTACCTAGAGCACTTACAGTAGCAAATGCCATTTGTTACCCCCATGGTAACCAGATATAAAATGACAATAAAATGTCACATTAATCATCTTTATTAGAGCCTCTAGCAAACTGTCTTCTACTACATAATAAAGAGGAAAATTAAAATCTAAATATTTCTGCACTTTACAACTAGATCTCGTTCATTTTCAAACACACTCTGCAGACGGTCAACTAGCATATGTATAGTAATTTTTCCCATCAAAATCCATCAAATAAAAGTTCAAAATGGACCCGAAATTGATTGGTCCACGGTGCCGAGACTGTTTGACCAATCAAGTTTTTGCGAACAAATTTCACTTGCCGCCATTGAATTATTATATTCCCCAAATTTTAGGCAGATCGCTTCAGAAGTTCCAGAGGAGAAGATTATTTTGTCATTTATGACGTCATCAAGATGGCCGCCAAATCCATGAGTGCATCATGTTCTCTTTGATTAATTTCGATCCTAGTTGGCATCTAGACTATAGCTGCCGAGTCTTGTATTGATTGACCTGCTGGTTTCGGAGTTTTGGTTCAATCTACTTGCTGGAAATGGCTGGCGGCGGAATAATAATAATAATAATAATAATAATAATAATAATAATAATAATAATAATAATAAACGGAACAATCACTCTAGTCTTCCAGAGCTTCGCTCTTGGAAGCCTAATAAACAGAACAATCACTCTAGTCTTCCAGAGCTTCGCTCTTGGAAGCCTAATAATAATAAACGGAACAATCACTCTAGTCTTCCAGAGCTTCGCTCTTGGAAGCCTAATAACTAGATCTGTTCCATGAACAGATATACGGCTTCCAAGAATACCTGCACTTGAACTAGACATTCTTTTCTTGTACTTCATATACAATCTAGTTATCTGGTGAAACTCTGTTTTTCTAGAACTTCTTTAGATAATATTTCTTGTCTTTCTGATCAATCGCCTAGGTGGTTTTGGAGAAGATCTATATACACAAAACTGGTCACAAAATCAGCTGGATGATTGGTCATTCAGCAGTAAACAGGTTAAACAGGGATTTCTTTGGACACGAAATCTGGTAACATGGAACCAGTTTGACTGTTCTATACCTGGTGCTTCGGGAGAAGTAACTAGCAGGACAAGAGGTATTAGAAGATAGCAATATCTTGCATTTTTAAGTTACCCAAGGAACCGGCTGCTGCAGGACCCGGTCTGCGCAGGACTACCTATTCTGTGAAGAAACAATATCCAAGCCATGTACATATATAGAATTAAATTGCCCATTTGACTCCTGCTCACTGCCCGCAGATTGACTCAAGAACAAAATAATGTGTTGTACTGTAGTCTACTAACTACAAGCTTCAAAATGATATGTGACATGACCACATTTGATACAATTTATTTTCCTGCCCACCATTTCACCCACCCCTTCGGCTCATATCAAAATTCCAATGTGTCATGCACATCTCTGGCCATATGTTGAATCATAAATTTCTATGTGAAATGGTCTAGGAGGAGTTGTGTTACAATTGGTTGGTGCCCACTTTTGACCCTGCCCCATACCCTCCTTTGACCCAAGATCAAAATAATTCCATGTACTGTAGTCTACTCATCATTGGCTTCAAAATGATATGTGACATGACCACCTTTGGAAAAATTATATTTTTTACTCCACATTTCCCATCACTTGGAGTCATACCAAAATTCCACAAGACCTATCAGAAGATAGCAAATAGCTGACCTGTACTGTATATTAATTGTACATCACAGGATATGATGGACCACTGGATAGTCACATTTTGAAATTTGACAATCAACATGTGAATTCGAAACACCGGTGGTACTACCCATTGGGCAAGCATAGCTTGGAGACTGAACCATAAAGCTTATCTGCCCAGGAGTAACGTGAAGTCATTTAATGACAACTGGCAAATGGTCCAAACATAATTTTAAAGTTCATAGTCTGAAAAAAGAAGAAACATTTTAAAAAACAATCAGTATAATACATATTTAGATGTCAAATGCTCTAGGAGTTGCATGACAATCGATTTGTGCCTACTTTTGACCCCGCCCTATACCCTCAGTTTGACGCAAGATCAAAATAATTCCTTGTATTGTTGTCTACTCATCATTGGCTTGAAAATGATATGTGACATGACCACCTTTGGATAAATTAAATTTTTTACCCACAGTCCCCCACACCCTGGGGTTCATGATATAATTTAAAAAGTGTCATGCAGATCACTGGCCAGATGTGAAATCATCTCCAGAGTTTCTAGTTTCTATCTGAAGATGTCTAGGAGGAGTTGCATTACAATTGATTGGTGCCCACTTTTGAAATTTTGACCCCGCCTCCCACCCTCAGTTTGACCCAAGATCAAAATAATTCCTTGTACTGTAGACTACTTACCATTGGCTTGAAAATGATATGCAACATGACCTTTGGGGTCATGCCTAAATTCCAAAAGTGTCATGCAAATCCCTGTCCATATGTGCAATGATACCAAAAGTTTCAAGCTTCTATGTGAAATGGTCTAGGAGGAGTTGTGTATCAATCGATTGAGCCCACTTTTGATCCCCACTACCCTCAGTTAGACCCAAGATCGAAATAATTCCTTGTACTGTAGTCTACTCATCATTGGCTTCAAAATGATATGTGACATGACCATGTTTGGATAAATTACATTTTTGACTCACAGTCCCCACCCCCTGCGGTCATGACAAAATTTCAAAAGTGCCATGCACATTCCTCGCAATATGAGTAATCATACCGAAGGTTTAAAGGTCTCTGTGAAATGGTCTAGGACGAGTTGCGTTACAATCGATTGGTGCCCACTTGTGTCCCCGCCCCCTACCCTAAGTTAGACCCAAGATTAAAATAATTCCTTGTATTGTAGTCTATTCATCATTGGCTTGACAATGATATGTGACATGAACATCTTTGCATAAATTAAATTTTTTACCAACAGTCCCCACCCCTTGGCGTCATGACAAACTTTCAAAAGTGCCATGCACATCCATGGCCATATGTGTAATCATACCAGAAGTTTCAAGTTTCTGCGTGAAATGGGCTAGGAGGAGTTGCGATGGTAGCTCTTTTAAATAGACTGTTAAGATTGCCTTTCTGTTCCAATTTTTAAATTTGTTCAAGAAAATTTAAATTTTCTCATGGAAAATATCCATTTCTAGACCAAGAGAAGACTATTTTGAAAATTTACCACTGGAGTGACTGGCTCAGTTATCGAGCTAATCATTCCAGTTGTAAACTTTCATAAATAGTCTTCTCTTAGTTTGCAAATGGACATTTCGGAAGACCATTTCAGATGCACTGAAGAAGGGGTAAAGGGTGAAATCTAAAGTTGTCACCAACTGATGTAGCTAATTGAGACAGGAACTACTTTTACTGTCACGCTTCTAGTATTGAAACACGCCACGCCACGCATTTGTCAATTCAAGAAAACTGAATAGATAAGATTCTGAAACTGGTTGGAGGGCTTGGGTAGGGATATATGACGGCTATGGCCACAGTTTCCAGTCAAATCTCTTTCAATACATTCATCAACTTACACAATACTTCTAGTATTATCAGGAAAACAAAATTTTAGCACTTTAGGGTTCAAAGTGTTAAAAGCTAAATCACTAATCCGCTCTATTAGGAGAAGAGTATAACAGCGCATTTAAGTGTGCAAGATCACTCAAGCTTGTTTTTAATGGGCACTGTATGGTCCATCAAAAAGTGGTTGTTAAAGACAGATAGTCAGTTAATACAACTTATTCGCTATACTATGCAGAGTTTTTGGACCAAAAGATGGTGGTTGCTTACGGCTTCTCGTCATACCATCACCCCTTTTAAAGAATAACCATCTTTTGACGCCAGAGCACGTGTTCGTCTTTGGGTAATAAATATCTTCCTGGTTATAAGCCTGAATATCCATCTGATGGAGCTTTATCATGAAAGCTATATAAAATCATTATTACTAGATTTACCTCTTTTCCGCTGATGACTAAATATTTAAGATATTATTGTGTGCTCTGAAATCTATGTTGTTGAATTTTTTGTAATGTGTTTGACTGAAAGTTGTTCCTCCCGCAGCAATGACCTTCAGTCAAATTATTTTTAAAGAAACAACTCAGTCTACCAAACCATGTTGCTAAATAAACTTGGACATTCGGCTACAAGGAACAGCAGTGTGAAATCTAAAGTTGTCACCATAAATCTGCTCGACGGCGGAAACTGTAACAGATCTAACCTGTCTATTAAGGAACACCTCTGAAATTAGACCTTTGCTATATATGATGTAGTAATTTCGGAAGTTCATATCTCGGCCGTTTATGGACAGATTATCTTCTAGTTTTCAAACACTCGTTCATCTATGCCCACGCTGATATGACAACGGTCATAGCATTCCGGGATCCATGGCTGGTTTAAGATGCAACATGTTTCACAATAACCACAAATAGCAATGTTTTTTAGAAGCATCATCAATAAGACTCAAGTGGTCCACCTTAGATAGGTAGTCTAATGGATTAGGCTAATTAAGTGCGTAGATGTAGGGTCCTATACTGTAATAGCAATGGGTTTGCGAACCACCACTCAAGCAGTTCACTTACAGAGGTGGTCATAGAACGTATTTGAGCTAAGAACCACCGTCATCATACATCAGCATCTCTGTCTTAGCGAAAATTGTTACTGTCTCTAAGAGCCCTGTATTTGAGAATCGCCTTCAATAAAATTCAAGTGGTCCACTTCCATAATATTCAATATTTTCCTGTATTTTTTTTTACAATTATCACATTCAACACGCTATGCAAGCGTATTAATAATAAATTAATTAATAGAAGTAGCAAAGCAAAACTCGAGTTTCTTAGTATTTCTTAATCTATGAACACCAGCCATGCAACAGAAAGCTGTTGCTAGTGGCCGTTGAAACGTTATTAATGCTGGAACATAGCATCTTTTCCTTAATTTCCGCTAATTTATACAAGTTGCATGTGCTAAGCACGCTATGTAATCGTATTAATAATTAATGAACTAGTAACAATTATAACACATATCTCAGCTGTCTTAGTATGTGTACACCTCTGAATACGACCCTTGCAACACAAACCTCTTGCTACTAGTTCTTGCAAAGATATTAAGGCTGAAACAGAGTGATTTATCCAAATATTACCAGAATTTATGTAAGTTTCGCGTTCAAATGCTGCTATGCGTTATGTAATTGTAGTAATTTCTCATCAACTAGCAGGAATAGCAACACGCAACTGATATAGTTTAGTATTTCATAGCGTTAGAACATGACTGTTGCAACAAAAACATGTTGCGGTTAGCAATTGTAGACGTATTAGGGCTGGAACAATATGATATATTCTATATCATCACATAGTTGATGCAACGCTATCTCCCTCGTCCCTTCAACTACCTGCCCACTTCACCTCCCCCCCCCTCTCCCCTCCACCTCCCTCCCACTCGTTTCAACCGTATATATGCATGGTGGTTATCAATAAAACTCAAGCGGTCTACCTTAGATAGGTAGTCCTATGAATTAGGCTAAATAATCGCTCAGATGGGTGGTCCTATACAGGAATAGCAATGTGTTCTTAGAATCACAACTCAAGTGGTCCACTTAGATATGGGGTCATATGCAATAATTCTAATAGTTAAGAACCAATCACCAATAGCTGGGTTTTTTAAACAACCCGTAATAAAGGTCAAGTGGTCATATACGGCAATTGACCGCTAATGCTTAAAAACCACCATCAACAAACATCGGCATCTATGTTCTAGTGAACGCTGTTGCTGCCTTCAATAACAATGTTTTCATTGACTAAACTTGGTCAATAAGGAGTAAATGTCAGCATATATTATAGTACTTTTTCCACCACATTTGTAATAGTTATCCACATACAAAGCATGCGCGCACTGCAAGTGTGTGTTTAGGGGGTGGGGGTGTTGGAGGAGGGGGTTGCGACATCTGTGTGGACACAATGCAAATAATTTGTCCGCCATGCAATGCATAATAAATAGCCTTGTATTCACTCAAAGGTCAATTGCCTATTGTGTAATACATCTATCTATCTAGCTAACTCTTTTACACCTAAGCTGGCCAAAACGGCTTCTGCGGTACTCTTGGAAAATGTCCGTATGCATATCGAAAGAAGACTATTTTTGAAACATTATCCTCTCTGTCTCTCCACCCTCACCCCCCCCCCCCCCTCCGTCGCCTGCTCCTACCCTTCTCCCTTCCCTCAATCCCTCCCTCGCTCCTGCCATCCTCTCCCGCCTTCCCTCAATGCCGTCCTCTCTCTCTCTCTCTCTCTGTATTATATTATAATGTGATCCTATTGTATGATGACACAAGATGGAATGGTACCGAGTGCAAAATGCATGCACCAACATCAGCTAATACATTGATATATGTGTATGATCTTGCAACGTCAAAATGAACAGCCTTGCGTATTTAAAATGTCATGACATTTGATTGCAGATTTCAAAAATACCCAATTTGTCCCACCCTTTAAACAGCGTGGCCAATGCTTCTGAATTCTCGGTTGCTAAGATGCTGCTGCTGTGCCCGAGAGCAACAACATTCCGCAACATCATCATCAAAAAGAAACATTGGAACACTATAATTTAAAGAACAGCCACAAAATGTGTAGGGGACAATCGAAATTGGTGGGTTAATTTTATGTGCACCTTACGTTAGCCAGAATTGCGGTACAGGCGCACACTTCTTTATTAACGGCAGTGTACAAGTAGTTTGCAATACAGACCCTTTCATGATCAAGAGCCAAAAACAACCCAAATTGACTGGCTTCAATAATGAACAAACTACCAAATTGGACCTCTAAAAATAATGCCGGTGTTTTGTTTTTGCAACATAACTCAGCAACGGAATGATCATAGGTACATAATTAAATACTATCATTGACTATATAAATTCCAATCTACGGCGCAATTTGGACAAAATCATACCATCGGCTTTGAGTTCTCTCACTAATACAGATTGTCCAAACGTGGAGGAATATCAGCCTCAGCGCTTAGGCTACAACCCGGCTAAATTGGCCATGGCGCTGAATAGACATAGAACGCGGGCAATTATTTAAAACTTAATTTAGGCTTCACCTCTTGCACGGGGCGTGACCTAGCTCTCAAACAATGAAAAGTTGGAGATATCGCCCTATCTATAAAACTAATAAAGCTAAACCTGGTTTAATCATCCTTATTGAATTCCGGCCAATGCGACTGATTTGATAGCAACAATTTAGCAACTCATTCCAGCAACATCATTGTCCAAACAAACTCCATAATGGCTATTTTACTTTGACGCAAAATAGAGTGGCTTCATTACATGTGACAAAATAGCATTACATACGGGGGTGGGTGGTGAGTGAATGGGCGGCGAAGCAACAACTCGTTATATACGCTGAGAGAAATGTAAACAAACTCGGACAATCATCATATTAAATATTTCAGTTCCCTACAGATAAATACTCATGACTGAAAGTTGCTGCTACCCTAAATAGCAACAGATTTCAACAAACAATACGATAATTGTCAAGCAGGCTACAAGATTTCTCACAAAAATCCAGTCTTGTTTCACTACATACAAGCAGTTGTGGCATAATTCCACTAGTTTCTTTAGCCCTGCTAGAAGGAAACGGGTTAATTTTGCATTTGGACGTTTATTGATATCACTTCTCCGACTGTCTATTTAACCCTGCTCAATGCATCGATTATCTATTTAACTCTGCTCAATGCTCAATTCATCACCCGTTCCTGGAAAAATGCCCTAGCTGGTTACTTAAAAACAATTTGACTGAACGTAATTGTTTCCTTAGGTAGCAACAACATTCAGTCAACGTCCTTTCAAAACATTAAGTTGGTTCTCCGCACAACTATCTTCAGAAATAAAAGCGCTTTTAAATCGATCATTGGATAAATAATTGTGTTGAGATCAGTGCGAAATTGAAATGCTAACCTTTTCTATGCAGGGTAATTATCACCCCCCCCCCCCACCCACCCACTGATGGGACCAGTTAGCGAGCGTTGTTGTTTATTTATTACAGTCATAAAAACATAGAGGTATTCATTGCCAGCAATGTCCTCCGATTTCTAGCTATGCTAGACAGGGTTATAATGTCCATCAATTGTACAAATTGTAAGCCCTATGTCCTTATCATTTAACCCTTTAATGACTAAATCTTGTCAAAAAAATAAACATTTTCTTGTTGAATGTCTTATTGCAGGCCCAAAAAATTGTATTTTGAAATTTTGCCACTGGAATGACTGGCTCGCTTACCGAGCCAGTCATTCCAGTGGTAAATTTTCAGAAATAGTTTTCACTTGGCCTACTAATCGACATTCCTCAAGACCCCTGCAGAGGCCAGTTTGGCTGGCTTCATCGTAAGAGGGTTAAGGCCCTATGTTTTTAACATTATGTTGAATATTTTGAAACCATTTCACCAGGCGTTGTTGCAGCAGCAACAGACAGTCAAATTAGTTTCAAAATATTTTTGAAAGTTTAAAGGTCTCTGTGAAATGGTCTAGGACGAGTTGCGTTACATTCGATTGGTGCCCACTTTTATCACCGCCCCCTACCCTAATTTGAACCCAAGATAAAAATAATTCCTTGTATTGTAGTCCATTTATCATTTGCTTAACAATGATATGTGACATGACCACCTTTGCATGAATTACATTTTTTACCCACAGTCCCCACCCCCTTGGCGTCATGACAAAATTTCAAAAGTGCCATGCACATCCATGGCCATATGTGTAATCATACCAGAAGTTTCAAGTTTCTGCGTGAAATGGGCTAGGAGGAGTTGCGATGGTAGCTCTTTTAAATAGACTGTTAAGATTGCCTTTCTGTTGCAATTTTTAAATTTGTTCAAGAAAATTTAAATTTTCTCATGGAAAATATTTATTTCTAGACCATGAGAAGACTATTTTGAAAATTTACCACTGGAGTGATTGGCTCGGTTATCGAGCTAATAATTCCAGTTGTAAATTTTCATAAATAGTCTTCTCTTAGTTTGCAAATGGACATTTCGCAAGATCATTTCAGATGCACTGAAGAAGGGGTAAAGGGTGAAATGTAAAGTTGTCACCAACTGATTTAGCTAATTGAGACAGGAACTACTTTTACTGTCACGCTTCTAGTATTGAAACACACCACGCATTTGTCAACTCAAGAAAACTGAATGGATAAGATTCTGAAACTGGTTGGCGGGCTTGGGTAGGGATATATGACGGCTGTGGCCACAGTTTCCAGTAACATTTCTTTCAATACATTCATCAACGTACGCAATACTTCTAGTATTATCAGGAAAATAAGATTTTAGCACTTTAGGGTTCAAAGTGTAAAAGCTAAATCACTAATCCGCTCTATTAAGAGAAGAGTATAATAGCGCATTTAAGCGTGCAAGATCACTCAAGCCTGTTTATAATGGGCACTGTATGGTCCATCAAAAAGTGGTTGTTAAAGACAGATAGTCAGTTAATACAACTTATTCGCTATACTATGCAGAGGTTTTGGACCAAAAGATGGTGGTTGCCTACGGCTTCTCGTCATACCACCACCCCTTTTAAAGAATAACCATCTTTTGGCGCCAGAGCACGTGTTCGTCTTTGGGTAATAAATATCTTCCTGGTTATAAGCCTGAATTTCCATCTGATGGAGCTTTATCATGAAAGCTATATAAAATCATCATTACTAGATTGACCTTTTTTCCGCTGATGCCTAAATATTTAAGATATTATTGTGTGCTCTGACATCTATGTTGTTGAATTTTTTGTAATGTGTTTGACTGAAAGTTGTTCCTCCCGCAGCAATGACCTTCAGTCAAATTATTTTTAAAGAAACAACTCAGTCTACCAAACCATGTTGCTAAATAAACTTGGACATTCGGCTGCAAGGAACAGGAGTGTGAAATCTAAAGTTGTCACCATAAATCTGCTCGACGGCGGAAACTGTAACAGATCTAACCTGTCTATTAAGGAACACCTCTGAAATTAGACTTTTGCAATATATGATGTAGTAATTTCGGAAGTTCATATCTCGGCCGTTTATTGACAGATCTTCTTCTTCGTTTCGTTCGCTGATCATACCGCCAGTCCTAAGTGACTATCGACATGATCATAAGCGTTAAGTGCGTGGATCCATGGTTTATTAGTTTGCGCCGTGCGGCCTGGAACCTCCGTCTTCAGCACTCGAGGTTTCTGTCAGGGTTACCTCACCCTTACCTCACCCTTACCTCCTTTATTCGCCTCTTACGACACGCAGAGGATACGGAAGGTGTATTCTAAGCCCCACCTACAGGGCAAGTGGACAGATTATCTTCTAGTTTTCAAACGCTCATTCATCTATGCCCACGCTGATATGACAAAGGTCATAGCATTCCGGGATCCATGGCTCAAAAGAAGCCGATAGAAGAGGAATAGTAATTATAATAATAATAAAAGAGAATAATCAGAACAATTTCTAGAAGGATTCCAAGTAAAAGTTAGCATTCTGCAGTATAAAGGTTAATACCAATCTATTATTTTAGCAGTAGAAGGGTTAATAGGCAGGAACAACTTTCAGTCAAATTGTTTTGAAAAATAGTCAGCATGTATCCTTAGCATCTACAATAAGTGCAAGTTTTATATTGGCATTCAAAAGTTCATGGGTTAATCGGCTCCATGGTCAACTGCTGTTAATTGACAATTAAATCCCTATCACATTAATCTGTTTTCCTGTTCTCTGATGAAATTCCGTTTCTATAACTGCTTTAGGTAATATTTCTTCTCTCTCGGATCAGTCACCTAGGTGGCATAGGAGAATATCTATATACAGACACAAAACTGGTCACAAAAATCATGTAGATGATTGGGCATTCAGCAGTAAATAGGTAAATCAGGGATTGACCATACAGCCATGAACAGATCTAGAAGTGCATGACAATTTTTTATCTTTCCAATATGCTCAATGGAAACTGGAAATTAGTACAAAATCAATCAAGGGCTAACATTCTGCAGTACACAGGTAAATACAACAACTATAATATTTCACCAGTAGAAGGGTTAATAGGCAGGAACAACTTCCAGTCAGATTGTTAAAATATTCTGTGGGTATCCTTAGCATCTACAATAAGCGATAGGTTTATATTGGCATTCATAGGTTGATGGGTTAATTGGCCCCCATGGTCAACATGTATTAAATGACAATTAAATCCCTATCACATTAATATGTTTGCCTAGAGCATTTACAGTAGCAAATCCAGTTCATTACTCATAATAGCTATTGAGCCACCTTTAGTTAGCTTGAGTTGCATTCGTGAGTGGCCATGATTGGAACTCTTAAATACATCATCCTCGTGTGTTTCGAACGTAGGCCTATTAAAGATAACATTTTAATCACAATTTCTATCATTTATGTTATAGGTCACGGTCGTATTTTTCGCTAAAAAGTGAGGTAAACCGTAATTGTTTAGCTGAATTACTCTGGCCAGATTGATCGCCCTTGTTATCAAGATAGTTCTGATAGGTCTCCCATAACTTATCCAATGGTGTGCTGTGCATATAAATCATGGAAGTTAGTTTGCTAATGTTATGATTTCCCTGTTTTGGGAAGATAATAGTAGGTTAATTAATTACATTAAAATGTTTCTAAAGGTGGTCTGTTACGACCTGTCATACCTGTGGTTTAAGATGCCACAGGTTTCACAATAACCACAAATAGCAATGTTTTCAGAAGCATCACCAATAAGACTCAAGTGGTCCACCTTAGATAGGCATTCTAATGCAGTAGGCTAATTAAGTGCGTAGATGTATGGTCCTATACTGTAATAGCAATGGGTTTGAGAACCACCACTCAAGCAGTTCACTTACAGAGCTGGTCATAGAACGTAATTGAGCGCTAATCACTGAGAACCACCGTCATCATACATCAGCATCTCTGTCTTAACGAAAATGGTTACTGTCTCTAAGAGCAGTGTTTTTGAGAATCGCCATCAATAAAATTCATGTGGTGCACTTCCATAATATTCAATATTTTCCTGTAATTTTTTTTTTACAAGTATCACATACAACTGCACTATGCAAGCGTATTAATAATTAAATAATTAATAGAAATAGCAACGCAAAACGCGAGTATTTTAGTATTTCATAATCTATGAACATAGCGTGCTTGGAACCTGAAACTTGTATAAATTAGCGGAAATTAAGGAAAGGATCACTATGTTCCAGCATTAATAATGTTTCAACGGCCACTAGCAACAGCTTTCTGTTGCATGGGTGGAATCGTATTAATAATTCTGGAACTAGTAACAATTGTAACACATATCTCAGATGTCTTAGTATGTGTAAACCTCTGAATACGACCCTTGCAACAGAAACCTCTTGCTACTGGTCGTTGCAAAGTTATTAAGGCTGAAACATAGTGATTTATCCCAATATTCCCAGAATTTATGCAAGTTTCGCGTTCAAATGTCGCTATGCGTTATGTAACTGTATTAATTTTTCATCAACTAGCAGCAATAGCAGCACGCAACAGATATCGTTTAGTATTTCATAGCTTTAGAACATGACCGTTGCAACAAAAACAGACGTATTAGGGCTGGAACATAATGATATATTCTATATCATCACATAGTTGATCTATCTCCCCCGTCCCTTCAACCACCTGCCCCCTTCACCCCCCCCCCCCCCATCTCCCCTCCACCTCCCTCCCACTCGTTTCAACCGTATATATGCATGGTGGTTATCAATAAAACTCAAGTGGTCTACCTTAGATAGGTAGTCCTATGCATTAGGCTAAATAATCGCTTAGATTTGTGGTCCTATACAGGAATAGCAATGCGTTTTTTTGAGTCACAACTCAAGTGGTCGCCTTAGATAGGTGGTCATATGCAGGTCATATAAAGGTCAAGTGGCCGCTAATACATAAAAACCACCATCAACATACATCAGCATCTATTTTTTAGTGACCGCCGTTACTGCCTTCAATAACAATGTTTTCATTGACTAAACTTGCCCAATAAAGGTGTAAATGTCAGCATATAATATAGTACTTTTTCCACTACATTTGTAATAGCTATCCACATACAAAGCACGCGCGCACAGCAAGTGTGTGTTCAGGGGGTAGGGTGGGGGTCGGAGGAGGGGGTTGTGACATCTGTGTGGACACAATGCAAATAATTTGTCCGCCATACAATGCATAATAAATAGCATTGTATTCACTCAAAGGCCAATTGCCTATTGTGTAATAAATCTATCTATCTAGCTAACTCTTTAACACTTAAGCTGGCCAAAACGGCTTCTGCGGTAGTCTTGGAAAATGTCCGTTTGCATACCAAGAGAAGACTATTTTTGAAACATTATCCTCTCTCTCTCTCTCTCTCTCCACCCTCTCTCCCCTCCGTCTCCCTCTCCTCCGCTTCTCCCTTCCCTCAATCCCTCCCTCGCTCCCGCCATCCTCTCCCGCCCGCCCTCAATGCCACCCCCTCTCTGTATTATAGTATAATGTGATCCTATTGTATGATGGACACCAGATGGAATGGTACCGAGTGCAAAATGCATGCAGCAACATCAGCTAATACGTTAATATATGTGTATGATCTCGCAACGTTAAAATGAACAGCCTTGCGTATTTAAAATGTCATGATATTTGCCCCACCCTTTAAACAGCACAGATTGGATCTCTAAAATAATGCCGGTGTTTTGGGGTAAGTTTTTGCAACATAATTCAGCAACGGAATGATCATAGGTACATAATTAATTACTATCATTGACTATATAAATCCCAATCTACGGCGCAATTGGGAGAAAATCGTACCATCGGCTTTGAGTTCTCTCACTAATATAGATTGTCCAAGCGTGGCGGAATATCAGCCTCAGCGCTTATGCTACAACCCGGCCAAATTGGGCATGGCGCTGAATAGACATAGAACAAGGACAATTATTTAAAACTTAATTTAGGCCACACCTCTTGCACGGGACGTGACCTAGCTCTCAAACAAGGAAAAGTTGGAGACATCGCCCAATCTATAAAACTAACATCGCAATTACTTTGTGATTTGTTACCGGTTTGGGCTAATCCTGGTTTAAACACCCTTGTTGAATTCCGGCCAGTATGACTGAATTGATAGCAACAATTTAGCAACTCATTCCAGCAACATAATTGTCAAAACAAACTCCATAATGGCTATTTTATTTTGACGCAGAATAGAGTGGTTTCATTACATGTAACAAAATAGCATTACATACAGGGGTGGGTGGGTGGTGAGCGAATGGGCGGCGAAACAACAACTAGTTATATACGCTGATAGAAATGTAAACAAACTCGGACAATCATCACATTAAATATTTCAGTTCCCTACAGATAAACACTCATGACTGAAAGTTGCTGCTACCCTAAATAGCAACAGGTTTCAACAAACATAATATGATAATTGCCAAGCAGGCTACAAGATTTCTCACAAAAATCCAGTCTTGTTTCAATACATACAAGCAGTGATGGATCACTGCATAATTTCACTAGTTTCTTCAGCCCTGCTAGAAGGAAACGGGTTAATTTTGCATTTGGAGTTTTATTGATATCACTCCGATTATCTATTTAACCCAGCTCAATGCATCCTAACGTTCTGGAAATGCCCTGGCTCATTATTTAAAAACAATTTGACTGAACGTAATTGTTTCCTTAGGTAGCAACAACGTTCAGTCAACGTGCTTTCAAAACATTAAGTTGGTTCTCCGCACAACTATCTTCAGAAATAAATGCGCTTTTAAATCGATCATTGGATAAATAATTATGTTGAGATCAGTGCGAAATTGAAATGTTAGCCTTTTTATGCAGGGTAATTATCACCTCCCCCACCCCCACTGTGAGCCGCAACCCCTATCATTGGTCTCGTTCATTCTTTTCATGACACTAAAGCATTTCATGATTGTTTGTCCAAATGAATAAACAGTGTAACAGTCTATTTCATTCTATTTTCAGAACAGTTATCAAAGAAACCTAAAACAATTTGGCTGACTTTAAAAAAACAATTTGGCTGCATGTTGTTAATACCCTAGTCAACAATATTTTCGGTATATTTCTGTTCGGAATCGACATTATAATCCTGTCAATAACGATCTCATTAGGAACTTAAGAATTTGTCAGTAAAGGTGGGTTAATACAGGGCAGTTGAAAAAGAGAAATGATTTTGGAGACCAAGGACTTTGGAGGCCATGAACTTTAAAATAATGATGTTACTGTACATAGATTGATCTTAATGCACTGCATATGCAGCAATAGACATCAGTGATATTTAACTCAGATAAGCCCTCTGACACAGTTCGTCAAAGACTGCCTGGTGTGCGCTTTCTTTCAAAGTGCTATCACAGGAAGAGAGGGACATAAAATTATTCAAGTCCTGTGTTCTACAAATAACTTAAGGTACTCTATAATGTAATCTCGTTCCAACTGAATCTTTAAAATACTGAATATGTCCCGTAGCCTGATGGGACCAGTTAGCGAGCGTTGTTGCTTATTTATTACAGGCATAAAAACATAGATGTATCAATTTCTAGCAATGCCCCTCCGATTTCTAACTATGCTAGACAGGATTATAATGTCCATCAAGTGTACAAATTGTAAGCCCTATGTCCTTAACATTTAACCCTTTAATGACTAAATCTTGTGAAAAAACTAAACATTTTCTTGTTGAATGTCTTATTGCAGGCCAAGAAAATTGTATTTTGAAATTTTGCAACTGGAATGACTGGATCGCTTACCGAGCCAGTCATTCCAGTGGTAAATTTTCAGAAATAGTTTTCACTTGGCCTACTAATCGACATTCCTCAAGACCCCTGCAGAGGCCGGTTTGGCCGGCTTCATCATAAGAGGGTTAAGGCCCTATGTTTTTAACATTATGTTGAATATTTTGAAACTATTTCACTGGGCGTTGTTGCAGCCACAACACACAGTCAAATTAGTTTCAAAACATTCAACATGTTACATGAAATTCAGGGATCAATGTGTACAAATTGTATACAAATGTTCTCTGGTGAAATTCACTTTTTAGTAACTGCTCTAGATAATAATACTTGTCATTCGGATCAATCACTTAGGTGGCTTTGGAGAAGATTTATATACAGACACAAAACTGGTCACAAAATTCAGCTAGATGATTGGCCATTCAGCAGTAAATGGGTTAATCAGGGATTGGCCATTCAGCAGTAAAAAATATACGAAGTGTGTGACAATTTACCTTTCCAATATTTCTTAATGGATACTGGAAAATTAGTACAAAATCAATGACATAAAAGTTAACATTGCAGTATAAGGGTTAATACAAAATCTAATATTTCACCAGTAGAAGGTTTAATAGGCAGGAACAATTTCCTGTCAAATTGTTTTGAAAAATATTCATCAGCTATCCTTAGCATCTACATTAAGTGCAAGTTTTATATTGACATTAATACATTCATGGGTTAATCGGGCAGATGGTCAACTGGTATTAAATGGCAATTAAATCCCCATTATATTAATCTGTTTGCCTAGAGCATTTACAGTAGCAAATGCCATTTATTACCCCAGAGATATAAAATGAAAATCAAATGTCACATTAATCATTTTTATTAGAGCCTATAGCAAACTGTCTTCTACTACATAATAAAGAGGAAAATTAAAATCTAAATAGTTCCGCCCTTTACAGATGGAGCTCGTTCATTTTAAAACACACCATGCAGATGGTCAACTAACATATGTATAGCAATTTTCTCCATCCAAATCCATCAAATAAAAAAGTTCAAAATACTCGAATTTGATTGGTCCATGGTGGCGATACTGTTTTACCAATCAAGTTTTTGCGAACAAATTTTACTTGCCGCCATAGACTAATTATATTCCCCAAATCTTAGCCAGGTCGCTTCAGAAGTTCCAGAGGAGAAGATTATTTTGTCATTTATGACGTCATCAATATGGCCGCCAATGCCCTGAGCCAATCAGGCTCTGTTTAGCTATTTTTATTCAGGGGGTGATCTCAACCATATATTCTGAGTTTTGATTCAATTTTCTTGCCGGTTTCGGAGTTTTGGTTCAATTTACTTGCTGGAAATGGCTGGCGGCGGAATAATAATAATAATAATAACTAGATCTGTTCCATGAACAGATATACGGCTTCCAAGAATACCTGCACTCGAACTAGACATTCTTTTCTTGTACTTCATGTACAATCCAGTTATCTGGTGAAATTCCGTTTTACTTCTTTAGATAATATTTCTTGTCTTTCTGAGCAATCGCCTAGGTGGTTTTGGAGAAGATCTATATACACAAAACTGGTCACAAAATCAGCTAGATGATTGGTCATTCAGCAGTAAACAGGTTAATCATGGATTTCTTTGGACACTAAATCTGATAACATGGAACCAGTTTGACTGTTCTATACCTGGTGCTACGGGAGAAGTAACTAGCAGGACAAGAGGTATTAGAAGATAGCAATATCCCGCATTTTTAAGTTACCCAAGGAACCGGCTGCAGCAGGACCCGGTCTGCGCAGGACTACCTATTCTGTGAAGAAACAATATCCAAGCCATGTACATATATAGAATTAGATTTCCCATTTGACTCCTGCTCACTGCCTGCAGATTGACTCAAGAACAAAATAATGTGTTGTACTGTAGTCTACTAACCACAAGCTTCAAAATGATATGTGACATGACCACATTTGATAAAATTTATTTTCTGCCCACCATTTCAGCTGATATCACAATTCCAATGTGTCATGCACATCTCTGGCCATATGTTGAATCATACATTTCTATGTGAAATGGTCTAGGAGGAGTTGTGTTACAATTGATTGGTGCCCACTTTTTACCCTGCCCCATACCCTCAGTTTGACCCAAGATCAAAATAATTCCTTGTACTGTAGTCTACTCATCATTGACTTCAAAATGATGTGACATGACCACCTTTGGAAAGATTTTATTTTTTACTCCACATTTCCCATCACTGGGGTCATACCAAAATTCCACAAGACCTATCAGAAGATAGCAAATAGCTGACCTGTACTGTATATTAATTGTACATCACAGGATATGATGGACCACCGGATAGTCACATTTTGAAATTTGACAATCAACATGTGAATTCAAAACACCGTTGGTACTACCCATTGGGAAAGCATAGCTTGGAGACTGAACCATAAAGCTTATCTGCCCAGGAGTAACGTGAAGTCATTTAATGACAACTGGCAAATGGTCCAAACATAAGCAAAGTTCATAGTCTGAAAAAAGAAGAAACATTAAAAAAAACAATCAGCATAATACATATTTAGATGTCAAATGCTCTAGGGGTTGAATGACAATTGATTTGTGCCCACCTTTGACCCCGCCCTATACCCTCAGTTTGACGCAAGATCAAAATAATTCCTTGTATTGTTGTCTACTCATCGTTGGCTTGAACATGATATGTGACATGACCACCTTTGGATAAATTAAATGTTTTACCCACAGTCCCCACACCCTGGGGTTCATGATAAAATTTTAAAAGTGTCATGCAAATCACTGGCCAGATGTGCAATCATCTCCAAAGTTTCAAGTTTCTATCTGAAGTGGTCTAGGAGAGTTGCATTACAATTGATTGGTGCCCACTTTTGAAATTTTGACGCCGCCTCCCACCCTCAGTTTGACCCAAGATCGAAATAATTCCTTGTACTGTAGACTACTTACCATTGGCTTGAAAATGATATGCAACATGACCTTTGGGGTCATGCCAAAATTCCAAAAGTGCCATGCAAATCCCTGTCCATATGTGCAATGATACCAAAAGTTTCAAGCTTCTATGTGAAATGATCTAGGAGGAGTTGTGTAACAATCGATTGGTGCCCACTTTTGATCCCCACTACCCTCAGTTAGACCCAAGATCGAAAGAGTTCCTTGTACTGTAGTCTACTCAGCATTGCCTTCAAAATGATATGTGACATGACCATGTTTGGATAAATTAAATTTTTGACTCACAGTCCCCACCCCCTGCGGTCATGACAAAATTTCAAAAGTGCCATGCACATTCCTCGCAATATGTGTAATCATACCGAAGGTTTAAAGGTCTCTGTGAAATGGTCTAGGACGAGTTGCGTTACAATCGATTGGTGCCCACTTGTGTCCCCGCCCCCTACCCTAAGTTGGACCCAAGATAAAAATAATTCCTTGTATTGTAGTCTATTTATCATTGGCTTGACAACGATATGTGACATGACCACCTTTGCATAAATTAAATTTTTTACCCACAGTCCCCACCCCCTTGGCGTCATGACAAAATTTCAAAAGTGCCATGCACATCCATGGACATATGTGTAATCATACCAGAAGTTTCAAGTTTCTGCGTGAAATGGGCTAGGAGGAGTTGCGATGGTAGCTCTTTTAAATAGACTGTTAAGATTGCCTTTCTGTTGCAATTTTTTAATTTGTTCAAGAAACTCATGGAAAATATTTATTTCTAGACCATGAGAAGACTATTTTGAAAATTTACCACTGGAGTGACTGGCTCGGTTATCGAGCTAATAATTCCAGTTGTAAATTTTCATAAATAGTCTTCTCTTAGTTTGCAAATGGACATTTCGCAAGACCATTTCAGATGCGCTGAAGAAGGGGTAAAGGGTGAAATCTAAAGTTGTCACCAACTGATTTAGCTAATTGAGACAGGAACTACTTTTACTGTCACGCTTCTAGTATTGAAACACACCACGCATTTGTCAACTCAAGAAAACTGAATGGATAAGATTCTGAAACTGGTTGGCGGGCTTGGGTAGGGATATATGACGGCTGTGGCCACAGTTTCCAGTAAAATTTCTTTCAATACATTCATCAACTTACGCAATACTACTAGTATTATCAGGAAAATAAGATTTTAGCACTTTAGGGTTCAAAGTGTTAAAAGCTAAATCACTAATCCGCTCTATTAAGAGAAGAGTATAATAGCGCATTTAAGTGTGCAAGATCACTCAAGCCTGTTTATAATGGGCACTGTATGGTCCATCAAAAAGTGGTTGTTAAAGACAGATAGTCAGTTAATACAACTTATTCGCTATACTATGCAGAGGTTTTGGACCAAAAGATGGTGGTTGCTTACGGCTTCTCGTCATACCACCACCCCTTTTAAAGAATAACCATCTTTTGGCGCCAGAGCACGTGTTCGTCTTTGGGTAATAAATATCTTTCTGGCTACAAGCCTGAATTTCCATCTGATGGAGCTTTATCATGAAAGCTATATAAAATCATTATTACTAGATTGACCTTTTTCCGCTGATGCCTAAATATTTAAGATATTATTGTGTGCTCTGACATCTATGTTGTTGAATTTTTTGTAATGTGTTTGACTGAAAGTTGTTCCTCCCGCAGCAATGACCTTCAGCCAAATTATTTTTAAAGAAACAACTCAGTCTACCAAACCATGTTGCTAAATAAACTTGGACATTCGGCTACAAGGAACAGGAGTGTGAAATCTAAAGTTGTCACCATAAGTCTGCTCGACAGCGGAAACTGTAACAGATCTAACCTGTCTATTAAGGAACACCTCTGAAATTAGACCTTTGCTATATCTGATGTAGTAATTTCGGAAGTTCATATCTCGGCCGTTTATGGACAGATTATCTTCTAGTTTTCAAACACTCGGCCATCTATGCCCACGCTGATATGACAAAGGTCATAGCATTCCGGGATCCATGGCTCAAAAGAAGCCGATAGAAGAGGAATAGTAATAATAATAATAATGATAAAAGAGAATATTCAGAACAATTTTTAGAAGGATTCCAAGTAAAAGTTAGCATTCTGCAGTATAAAGGTTAATACCAATCTATTATTTTACTAGTTGAAGGGTTAATAGGCAGGAACAACTTTCAGTCAAATTGTTTTGAAAAATAGTCAGCATGTATCCTTAGCATCTACAATAAGTGCAAGTTTTATATTGGCATTACTAAGTTCATGGGCTAATCAGCCAGGTTGTCAATTGGTATTAAATGGCAATTAAATCCCTATTATATTAATATGTTTACCTAGAGCACTTACAGTAGCAAATGCCATTTGTTACCCCCATGGTAACCAGATATAAAATGACAATAAAATGACACATTAATCAATTTTATTAGAGCCTCTAGCAAACTGTCTTCTACTACATAATAAAGAGGAAAATTAAAATCTAAATATTTCTGCACTTTACAACTAGATCTCGTTCATTTTCACACACACTCTGCAGACGGTCAACTAGCATATGTATAGCAATTTTTCCCATCAAAATCCATCAAATAAAAAAGTTCAAAATGGCCGCGAACTTGATTGGTCCACGGTGCCGCGACTGTTTGAGCAATCAAGTTTTTGCGAACAAATTTCACTTGCCGCCATTGCCTTATTAAATTCCCCAAATTTTAGCCAGATCGCTTCAGAAGTTCCAGAGGAGAAGATTATTTTGTCATTTATGACGTCATCAAGATGGCCGCCAAATCCCTGAGTGCATCATGTTCTCTTTGATTAATTTCGATCCTAGTTGGCATCGAGACCATAGCTGCCGAGTCTTGTATTGATTGACCTGCTGGTTTCGGAGTTTTGGTTCAATCTACTTGCTGGAAATGGCTGGCGGCGGAATAATAATAATAATAATAATAATAATAATAATAATAATAAACGGAACAATCACTCTAGTCTTCCAGAGCTTCGCTCTTGGAAGCCTAATAATAATAATAAACGGAACAATCACTCTAGTCTTCCAGAGCTTCGCTCTTGGAAGCCTAATAACTAGATCTGTTCCATGAACAGATATACGGCTTCCAAGAATACCTGCACTTGAACTAGACATTATTTTCTTGTACTTCATGTACAATCTAGTTATCTGGGGAAACTTCTTTAGATAATATTTCTTGTCTTTCTGATCAATCGCATTGGTGGTTTTGGAGAAGATACACAAAACTGGTCACAAAATCAGCTAGATGATTGGTCATTCAGCAGTAAACAGGTTAATCAGGGATTTCTTTGGACACTAAATCTGGTAACATGGAACCAGTTTGACTGTTCTATACCTGGTGCTTCGGGAGAAGTAACTAGCAGGACAAGAGGTATTAGAAGATAGCAATATCTCGCATTTTTAAGTTACCTGAGGAACCGGCTGCTGCAGGACCGGGTCTGCGCAGGACTAACTATTCCGTGAAGAAACAATATCCAAGCCATGTACATATATAGAATTAGATTGCCCATTTGACTCCTGCTCACTGCCCGCAGATTGACTCAAGAACAAAATAATGTGTTGTGCTGTAGTCTACTAACTACAAGCTTCAAAATGATGTGACATGACCACATTTGATCAAATTTATTTTCTGCCCACCATTTCCCCCACCCCTTCAGCTGATATCAAAATTCCAATGTGTCATGCACATCTCTGGCCATATGTTGAATCATACATTTCTATGTGAAATGGTCTAGGAGGAGTTGTGTTGCAATTGATTGGTGCCCACTTTTTACCCTGCCCCATACCCTCAGTTTGACCCAAGAGCAAAATAATTCCTTGTACTGTAGTCTACTCATCATTGGCTTCAAAATGATATGTGACATGACCACCTTTGGAAAGATTTTATTTTTTACTCCACATTTCCCATTTTGTGACAACTGGCAAATGGTCCAAACATAAGCAAAGTTCATAGTCTGAAAAAAGAAGAAACATTAAAAAAACAATCAGCATAATACATATTTAGATGTCAAATGCTCTAGGGGTTGAATGACAATTGATTTGTTCCCACCTTTGACCCCGCCCTATACCCTCAGTTTGACGCAAGATCAAAATAATTCCTTGTATTGTTGTCTACTCATCGTTGGCTTGAACATGATATGTGACATGACCACCTTTGGATAAATTACATTTTTTACCCACAGTCCCCACAACCTGGGGTTCATGATAAAATGTAAAAAGTGTCATGCAAATCACTGGCCAGATGTGCAATCATCTCCAAGGTTTCAAGTTTCTATCTGAAGTGGTCTAGGAGAGTTGCATTACAATTGATTGGTGCCCACTTTTGAAATTTTGACGCCGCCTCCCACCCTCAGTTTGACCCAAGATCAAAATAATTCCTTGTACTGTAGACTACTTACCATTGGCTTGAAAATGATATGCAACATGACCTTTGGAAAAATTTAAATTTTGACACACATTTCCCACCCCCAGGGCCTTGCCCCTGGGGTCATGCCAAAATTCCAAAAGTGCCATGCAAATCCCTGTCCATATGTGCAATGATACCAAAAGTTTCAAGCTTCTATGTGAAATGGTCTAGGAGTTGTGTAACAATCGATTGGTGCCCACTTTTGATCCCAACTACCCTCAGTTAGACCCAGGATCGAAATAATTCCTTGTACTGTAGTCTACTTATCATTGGCTTCAAAATGAGATGTGACATGACCATGTTTGGATAAATTAAATTTTTGACCCACAGTCCCCACCCCCTGGGGTCATGACAAAATTTCAAAAGTGCCATGCACATTCCTCGCAATATGTGTAATAATACGGAAAGTTTCAAGTTTCTGCGTGAAATGGGCTAGGAGGAGTTGCGATGGTAGCTCTTTTAAATAGACTGTTAAGATTGCCTTTCTGTTGCAATTTTTAAATTTGTTCAAGAAAATTTTAATTTTCTCATGGAAAATATTTATTTCTAGACCAAGAGAAGACTATTTTGAAAATTTACCACTGGAGTGACTGGCGCGGTTATCGAGCTAATCATTCCAGTTGTAAATTTTCATAAATAGTCTTCTCTTAGTTTGCAAATGGACATTTCGCAAGACCATTTCAGATGCACTAAAGAAGGGGTAAAGGGTGAAATCTAAAGTTGTCACCAACTGATGTAGCTAATTGAGACAGGAACTACTTTTACTGTCACGCTTCTAGTATTGAAACACACCACGCATTTGTCAACTTAAGAAAACTGAATAGATAGGATTCTGAAACTGGTTGGAGGGCTTGGGTAGGGATATATGACGGCTGTGGCCACAGTTTCCAGTCAAATTTCTTTCAATACATTCATCAACTTACGCAATACTTCTAGTATTATCAGGAAAATAAGATTTTAGCACTTTAGGGTTCAAAGTGTTAAAAGCTAAATCACTAATCCGCTCTATTAAGAGAAGAGTATAATAGCGCATTTAAGCGTGCAAGATCACTCAAGCCTGTTTATAATGGGCACTGTATGGTCCATCAAAAAGTGGTTGTTAAAGACAGATAGTCAGTTAATACAACTTATTCGCTATACTATGCAGAGTTTTTGGACCAAAAGATGGTGGTTGCTTACGGCTTCTCGTCATACCACCACCCCTTTTAAAGAATAACCATCTTTTGGCGCCAGAGCACGTGTTCGTCTTTGGGTAATAAATATCTTCCTGGTTATAAGCCTGAATTTCCATCTGATGGAGCTTTATCATGAAAGCTATATAAAATCATCATTACTAGATTGACCTTCTTTCCGCTGATGCCTAAATATTTAAGATATTATTGTGTGCTCTGACATCTATGTTGTTGAATTTTTTGTAATGTGTTTGACTGAAAGTTGTTCCTCCCGCAGCAATGACCTTCAGTCAAATTATTTTTAAAGAAACAACTCAGTCTACCAAACCATGTTGCTAAATAAACTTGGACATTCGGCTGCAAGGAACAGGAGTGTGAAATCTAAAGTTGTCACCATAAATCTGCTCGACGGCGGAAACTGTAACAGATCTAACCTGTCTATTAAGGAACACCTCTGAAATTAGACCTTTGCTATATATGATGTAGTAATTTCGGAAGTTCATATCTCGGCCGTTTATTGACAGATCTTCTTCTTCTAGTCGTTCTCTGATCATACCGCCAGTCCTAAGTGACTATCGACATGATCATAAGCGTTAAGTGCATGGATCCATGGTTTATTAGTTTGCGCCGTGCGGCCTGGAACCTCCGTCTTCAGCACTCGAGGTTTCTGTCAGGGTTACCTCACCCTTACCTCCTTTAGTCGCCTCTTAAGACACGCAGAGGATACGGAAGGTGTATTCTAAGCCCCACCTACAGGGCAAGTGGACAGATTATCTTCTAGTTTTCAAACACTCGTTCATCTATGCCCACGCTGATATGACAAAGGTCATAGCATTCCGGGATCCATGGCTCAAAAGAAGCCGATAGAAGAGGAATAGTAATTATAATAATAATAAAAGAGAATAATCAGAACAATTTCTAGAAGGATTCCAAGTAAAAGTTAGCATTCTGCAGTATAAAGGTTAATACCAATCTATTATTTTAGCAGTAGAAGGGTTAATAGGCAGGAACAACTTTCAGTCAAATTGTTTTGAAAAATAGTCAGCATGTATCCTTAGCATCTACAATAAGTGCAAGTTTTATATTGGCATTCATAAGTTCATGGGTTAATCGGCTCCATGGTCAACTGCTGTTAATTGACAATTAAATCCCTATCACATTAATCTGTTTTCCTGTTCTCTGATGAAATTCCGTTTCTATAACTGCTTTAGGTAATATTTCTTGTCTCTCGGATCAGTCACCTAGGTGGCTTAGGAGAATATCTATATACAGACACAAAACTGGTCACAAAAATCATGTAGATGATTGGCCATTCAGCAATAAATAGGTAAATCAGGGATTGACCATACAGCCATAAACAGATCTAGAAGTGCATGACAATTTTTTATCTTTCCAATATGCTCAATGGAAACTGGAAATTAGTACAAAATCAATCAAGGGCTAACATTCTGCAGTACACAGGTAAATACAACAACTATAATATTTCACCAGTAGAAGGGTTAATAGGCAGGAACAACTTCCAGTCAGATTGTTAAAATATTCTGTGGGTATCCTTAGCATCTACAATAAGCGATAGGTTTATATTGGCATTCATAGGTTGATGGGTGATCTATTAAATGACAATTAAATCCCTATCACATTAATATGTTTGCCTAGAGCATTTACAGTAGCAAATCCAGTTCATTACTCATAATAGCTATTGAGCCACCTTTAGTTAGCTTGAGTTGCATTCGTGAGTGGCCATGATTGGAACTCTTAAATATATCATCCTCGTATGTTTCGAACGTAGGCCTATTAAAGATAACATTTTAATCACAATTTCTATCATTTATGTTATAGGTCACGGTCGTATTTTTCGCTAAAAAAGTGAGGTAAACCTTAATTGTTTAGCTGAATTACTCTGGCCAGATTGATCGCCCTTGTTATCAAGATAGTTCTGATAGGTCTCCCATAACTTATCCAATGGTGTGCTGTGCATATAAATCATGGAAGTTAGTTTGCTAATGTTATGATTTCCCTGTTTTGGGAAGATAATAGTAGGTTAATTAATTACATTAAAATGTTTCTAAAGGTGGTCTGTTACGACCTGTCATACCTGTGGTTTAAGATGCCACAGGTTTCACAATAACCACAAATAGCAATGTTTTTAGAAGCATCACCAATAAGACTCAAGTGGTCCACCTTAGATAGGCATTCTAATGCAGTAGGCTAATTAAGTGCGTAGATGTATGGTCCTATACTGTAATAGCAATGGGTTTGAGAACCACCACTCAAGCGGTTCACTTACAGAGCTGGTCATAGAACGTAATTGAGCGCTAATCACTGAGAACCACCGTCATCATACATCAGCATCTCTGTTTTAACGAAAATGGTTACTGTCTCTAAGAGCAGTGTTTTTGAGAATCGCCATCAATAAAATTCATGTGGTGCACTTCCATAATATTCAATATTTTCCTGTATTTTTTTTTTACAAGTATCACATTCAACTGCACTATGCAAGCGTATTAATAATTAAATAATTAATAGAAATAGCAACGCAAAACTCGAGTGTTTTAGTATTTCATAATCTATGAACATAGCGTGCTTGGAACCTGAAACTTGTATAAATTAGCGGAAATTAAGGAAAGGATCACTATGTTCCAGCATTAATAATGTTTCAACGGCCACTAGCAACAGCTTTCTGTTGCATGGGTGGAATCGTATTAATAATTCTGGAACTAGTAACAATTGTAACACATATCTCAGATGTCTTAGTATGTGTAAACCTCTGATTACGACCCTTGCAACAGAAACCTCTTGCTACTGGTCGTTGCAAAGTTATTAAGGCTGAAACATAGTGATTTATCCCAATATTCCCAGAATTTATGCAAGTTTCGCGTTCAAATGTCGCTATGCGTTATGTAACTGTATTAATTTTTCATCAACTAGCAGCAATAGCAGCACGCAACAGATATCGTTTAGTATTTCATAGCTTTATAACATGACCGTTGCAACAAAAACAGACGTATTAGGGCTGGAACATAATGATATATTCTATATCATCACATAGTTGATCTATCTCCCCCGTCCCTTCAACTACCTGCCCCCTTACCCCCCCCCCACACCCCCCCCTCTCCCCTCCACCTCCCTCCCACTCGTTTCAACTGTATATATGCATGGTGGTTATCAATAAAACTCAAGTGGTCTACCTTAGATAGGTAGTCATATGCATTAGGCTAAATAATCGCTTAGATGGGTGGTCCTATACAGGAATAGCAATGCGTTTTTAGAGTCACAACTCAAGTGGTCCCCTTAGATAGGTGGTCATATGCAGGTCATATAAAGGTCAAGTGGCCGCTAATACTTAAAAACCACCATCAACATACATCAGCATCTATTTTTTAGTGAACGCCGTTACTGCCTTCAATAACAATGTTTTCATTGACTAAACTTGCCCAATAAAGGTGTAAATGTCAGCATATAATATAGTACTTTTTCCACTACATTTGTAATAGCTATCCACATACAAAGCACGCCCGCACAGCAAGTGTGTGTTCAGGGGGTCGGAGGAGGGGTTGTGACATCTGTGTGGACACAATGCAAATAATTTGTCCGCCATACAATGCATAATAAATAGCATTGTATTCACTCAAAGGCCAATTTCCTATTGTGTAATAAATCTATCTATCTAGCTAACTCTTTAACACTTAAGCTGGCCAAAACGGCTTCTGCCGTCTCCCTCTCCTCCGCTTCTCCCTTCCCTCGCTCCCGCCATCCTCTCCTGCCCGCCCTCAATGCCACCCCTCTCTGTATTATAGTATAATGTGATCCTGTTGTATGATGGACACCAGATGGAATGGTACCGAGTGCAAAATGCATGCAGCAACATCAGCTAATACGTTAATATATGTGTATGATCTCGCAACGTTAAAATGAACAGCCTTGCGTATTTAAAATGTCATGATATTTGCCCCACCCTTTAAACAGCACAGATTGGACCTCTAAAATAATGCCGGTGTTTTGGGGTAAGTTTTTGCAACATAATTCAGCAACGGAATGATCATAGGTACATAATTAATTACTATCATTGACTATATAAATTCCAATCTACGGCGCAATTGGGACAAAATCGTACCATCGGCTTTGAGTTCTCTCACTAATATAGATTGTCCAAGCATGGCGTAATATCAGCCTCAGCGCTTAGGCTACAACCCGGCCAAATTGGGCATGGCCCTGAATAGACATAGAACAAGGACAATTATTTAAAACTTAATTTAGGCCACACCTCTTGCACGGGACGTGACCTAACTCTCAAACACGGAAAAGTTGGAGACATCGCCCAATCTATAAAACTAACATCGCAGTTACTTTGTGATTTGTTACCCGGTTTAGGCTAATCCTGGTTTAAACATCCTTGTTGAATTCCGGCCAATGTGACTGAATTGATAGCAACAATTTAGCAACTCATTCCAGCAACATAATTGTCAAAACAAACTCCATAATGGCTATTTTATTTTGACGCAGAATAGAGTGGTTTCATTACATGTAACAAAATAGCATTATATACGGGGGTGGGTGGGTGGTGAGCGAATGGGCGGCGAAGCAACAACTAGTTATATACGCTGATAGAAATGTAAACAAACTCGGACAATCATCACATTAAATATTTCAGTTCCCTACAGATAAATACTCATGACTGAAAGTTGCTGCTACCCTAAATAGCAACCGGTTTCAACAAACATAATATGATAATTGCCAAGCAGGCTACAAGATTTCTCACAAAAATCCAGTCTTGTTTCAATACATACACGCAGTGATGTATCACTGCATAATTTCACTAGTTTCTTCAGCCCTGCTAGAAGGAAACTGGTTAATTTTGCATTTGGAGTTTTATTGATATCACTCCGATTATCTATTTAACCCTGCTCAATGCATTCTAACGTTCTGGAAACGCCATGGCTCATTATTTAAAAACAATTTGACTGAACGTAATTGTTTCCTTAGGTAGCAACAACGTTCAGTCAACGTGTTTTCAAAACATTAAGTTGGTTCTCCGCACAACTATCTTCAGAAATAAATGCGGTTTTAAATCGATCATTGGATAAATAATTATGTTGAGATCAGTGCGAAATTGAAATGTTAGCCTTTTTATGCAGGGTAATTATCACCTCCCCCACCCCCACTGTGGTTTGTGAGCCGCAACCCCTATCATTGGTCTCGTTCATTCTTTTCATGACGCTAAAGCATTTCATGATTGTTTGTCCAAATGAATAAACAGTGTAACAGTCTATTTCATTCTATTTTCAGAACAGTTATCAAAGAAACCTAAAACAATTTGGCTGACTTTAAAAAAACAATTTGGCTGCATGTTGTTGATACCCTAGTCAACAATAATTTTCAGTATATTTCTGTTCGGAATCGACATTATAATCCTGTCAATAACGATCTCATTAGGAGCTTAAGAATTTGTCAGTAAAGGTGGGTTAATACAGGGCAGTTGAAAAAGAGAAATGATTTTGGAGACCAAGGACTTTGGAGGCCATGAACTTTAAAATAATGATGTTACTGTACATAGATTGATCTTAATGCACTGCATATGCAGCAATAGACATCAGTGATATTTAACTCAGATAAGCCCTCTGACACAGTTCATCAAAGACTGCCTGGTGTGCGCTTTCTTTCAAAGTGCTATCACAGGAAGAGAGGGACATACAATTATTCAAGTCCTGTGTTCTACAAATAACTTAAGGTACTCTATAATGTAATATCGTTCCAAATGAATCTTTAAAATACTGAATATGTCCCGTAGCCTGATGGGACCAGTTAGCGAGCGTTGTTGCTTATTTATTACAGGCATAAAAACATAGAGGTATCAATTTCTAGCAATGCCCCTCCGATTTCTAACTATGCTAGACAGGATTATAATGTCCATCAAGTGTACAAATTGTAAGCCCTATGTCCTTAACATTTAACCTTTAATGACTAAATCTTGTCAAAAAACTAAACATTTTCTTGTTGAATGTCTTATTGCAGGCCAAGAAAATTGTATTTTGAAATTTTGCAACTGGAATGACTGGCTCGCTTACCGAGCCAGCCATTCCAGTGGTAAATTTTCAGAAATAGTTTTCACTTGGCCTACTAATCGACATTTCTCAAGACCCCTGCAGAGGCCGGTTTGGCCGGCTTCATCATAAGAGGGTTAAGGCCCTATGTTTTTAACATTATGTTGAATATTTTGAAACTATTTCACTGGGCGTTGTTGCAGCCACAACACACAGTCAAATTAGTTTCAAAATATTCAACATGTTACATGAAATTCAGGGATCAATGTGTACAAATTGTATACAAATGTTCTCTGGTGAAATTCACTTTTTAGTAACTGCTCTAGATAATAATACTTGTCATTCGGATCAATCACTTAGGTGGCTTTGGAGAAGATTTATATACAGACACAAAACTAGTCACAAAATTCAGCTAGATGATTGGCCATTCAGCAGTAAATAGGTTAATCAGGGATTGGCCATTCAGCAGTAAAAAATATACGAAGTGTGTGACAATTTACCTTTCCAATATTTCTTAATGGATACTGGAAAATTAGTACAAAATCAATGAAATAAAAGTTAACATTGCAGTATAAGGGTTAATACAAAATCTAATATTTCACCAGTAGGAGGTTTAATGGGCAGGAACAATTTCCTGTCAAATTGTTTTGAAAAATATTCATCAGCTATCCTTAGCATCTACATTACGTGCAAGTTTTATATTGACATTAATACATTCATGGGTTAATCGGGCAGATAGTCAACTGGTATTAAATGGCAATTAAATCCCCATTATATTAATCTGTTTGCCTAGAGCATTTACAGTAGCAAATGCCATTTATTACCCCAGAGATATAAAATGAAAATCAAATGTCACATTAATCATTTTTATTAGAGCCTATAGCAAACTGTCTTCTACTACATAATAAAGAGGAACATTAAAATCTAAATAGTTCCGCCCTTTACAGATGGGTCTCGTTCGTTTTAAAACACACCATGCAGATGGTCAACTAACATATGTATAGGAATTTTCTCCATCCAAATCCATCAAATAAAAAAGTTCAAAATGCTCGAATTTGATTGGTCCATGGTGGCGATACTGTTTTACCAATCAGGTTTTTGCGAAGAAATTTTACTTGCCGCCATAGACTAATTATATTCCCCAAATCTTAGCCAGATCGCTTCAGAAGTTCCAGAGGAGAAGATTATTTTGTCATTTATGACGTCATCAATATGGCCGCCAATGCCCCGAGCCAATCAGGCTCTGTTTAGCTATTTTGATTCAGGGGGTGATCTCAACCATATATTCTGAGTTTTGATTCAATTTGCTGGCCGGTTTCGGAGTTTTGGTTCAATTTACTTGCTGGAAATGGCTGGCGGCGGAATAATAATAATAATAATAATAATAACTAGATCTGTTCCATGAACAGATATACGGCTTCCAAGAATACCTGCACTTGAACTAGACATTCTTTTCTTGTACTTCATGTACAATCTAGTTATCTGGTGAAACTCTGTTTTTCTAGAACTTCTTTAGATAATATTTCTTGTCTTTCTGATCAATCGCCTAGGTGGTTTTGGAGAAGATCTATATACACAAAACTGGTCACAAAATCAGCTAGATGATTGGTCATTCAGCAGTAAACAGGTTAATCAGGGATTTTTTTGGACACTAAATCTGGTAACATGGAACCAGTTTGACTGTTCTATACCTGGTGCTTCGGGAGAAGTAACTAGCAGGACAAGAGGTATTAGAAGATAGCAATATCTTGCATTTTTAAGTTACCCAAGGAACCGGCTGCTGCAGGACCCGGTCTGCGCAGGACTAACTATTCTGTGAAGAAACAATATCCAAGCCATGTACATATATAGAATTAGATTGCCCATTTGACTCCTGCTCACTGCCCGCAGATTGACTCAAGAACAAAATAATGTATTGTACTGTAGTCTACTAACTCCAAGCTTCAAAATGATATGTGACATGACCACATTTGATAAAGTTTCTTTTCTGCCCACCATTTCCCCCACCCCTTCGGCTGATATCAAAATTCCAATGTGTCATGTACATCTCTGGCCATATGTTGAATCATAAATTTCTATGTGAAATGGTCTAGGAGCAGTTGTGTTACAATTGATTGGTGCCCAGTTTTGACCCTGCCCCATACCCTCGATTGAACCAAGATCAAAATTATTCCATGTACTGTAGTCTACTCATCATTGGCTTCAAAATAATATGTGACATGACCACCTTTGGAAAAAATGTATTTTTTACTCCACATTTCCCATCACTTGGGGTCATGCCAAAATTCCACAAGACCTATCAGAAGGTAGCAAATAGCTGACCTGTACTGTATATTAATTGTACATCACAGGATATGATGGACCACCGGATAGTCACATTTTGAAATTTGACAATCAACATGTGAATTCGAAACACGGTGGTACTACCCATTGGGCAAGCATAGCTTGGAGACTGAACCATAAAGCTTATCTGCCCAGGAGTAACGTGAAGTCATTTAATGACAACTGGCAAATGGTCCAAACATAATTAAAGTTCATAGTCTGAAAAAAGAAGA
>JAVVLW010002291.1:0-25000 GCA_034401795.1 Chaetoderma sp. LZ-2023a | reverse complement strand
GCACATACAGTATCCAAACGGACAACACGAGTCAGCTGCAATACCGATGGGCAAACACTGCACAAACTACAGAGCTGAAGTTGAAGCACTGGTTCATGCAGCTAATACCATCAGCAGAACAGCAGACCCTATTGCACAGATTGTCTTTTTATCTGATGTCCGCTCCGTCCTTGAGGCTATCACCAAAGGTAATCTGCCACAACTTGAAGAAGCACTACAAACCATCAAATGCTTTCAGATAGCATTGCAGTGGATCCCCTCACACTGTGGAGTCCAAGGAAATGAGGAAGCAGACAAGATGGCAAAGGTGGGTGCAGAAGAGAATCAGACAGAAAACATGGTTACCCATACAGAGATGGAGACTATCATCAAGTCACTCTATAGAACACCTCAATCAGAAGATGCCTACCACCATCTCTCGAGGCCAGAGCAAGTGACCATTTGTTGTCTCAGAACTGGACACAACAGACTAAACCAACACATGTACAGGCGGTTCCACCTTACGACATCACCCGCTTGTCCTTGTTCAGAAGCAGAACAGACCACAGAGCACATACTTCAATGTTGCAGTACGTATCAGCTGCTGAGAGAAGAGATCTGGCCTTTGTCAACCTCTTTTCTTGAAAAGCTGTATGGGCCTGTGGAAGAACTGCAGAAAACCACAGATTTCATCTTGAGAACGGCTCTCCAAGTGTGATACCAGCGATCGAAAAGAAGAAGAAGGTGTTATGAGGAAGATGGTCTGACTAGCCTTCTTGATGACTTTCACTGTACCTGTACTGTCAGTCAGCTCATCGACAAAGTACTTCTTGATGAGGTTCAGGTCATACCACCCAGAGTTGATCCCCAGTACAGGCACTTGGTCACACCACTCGTTGATCAGTCGCTGCTGTTGCTTTGGGAGCTTGTCCAGGTCTGTCGGTATGTACTGTACCCTAACCCTTGTCCGGATTAGAGATGCTCGCCGTTGGATCTCCAGCATGAACTCTCTGATCAGTTCTTTGGGGTCAGGATTGCAGAGGTGAGTGGGCTCACTCGTGGCGCCCTCTAAGGAGCAGCCAACTGACACAGAGATAGGTATGTGAGTACTCTCAATCGTGAGAGTCTCCGTAGAATGAGTCTTGATACGATCTAGGAGTGCTTCGAAGTCGTAAACTGTGAAGTGTGGGTATGTGACAGTCCGAACTCGTTTAGGGATGTTTGGACAGCGTTTTATACAGCACTCCCACTGTACCACAAGCATACATCCAGAGGCTCTCAGCTTCTCCTCTCTCAGGACTGTCTTGCGGTATCTTTGTTTGGCATCCTCACCTCGCTGGTGTTGTGGACACCTGTGCCAGCGACAGCCATGGAACTGGTAAACGGTGTTGGTGGTTGGATCATAACCATCTACGGGAGGGCCCTCGATCCAATGCTCGCCACTGTGCCCACACTCTACATTGTGTACGCTTCTGTTTCTCAACTCATACTCGATCCAACGAGTAGCTGCTGAACTGGATGGTTGGGGCGGATAGAAGGCTTTCTCATATGCAGACTGTTGTGCCTCAACCTTCTCGCCTATACAGTGATCAGCGTGGCATTGAAGATTGCATGCCTGTGTAAACCTCTGCTGACAGTGACTGCAGACTAGTGTATGTGCCAGCTTGGAGATGTTCTTGATGTAGAAGGTGTGGTGGTCCCACACTCCGATGGTCATGGTGTCACAGCAGTGAGGCGCTTGCCTGATCATGTGCCAGGTGCCCTCTTCAGTTGGTTCATACACGCAAATCCCGATCTTGGCGAAGAACTCTACCTTGTCCAGCTGATCCAGCGAGGTCTTGCGGACATCAGGTACTGTCTTGCCGTAGAACTGTGTGGCAAGCTCTCGTGCATGAGCTGTAATTCTATCAGCTCTCGCTCCTCGGTGGACTGCTAGACATCTCCAGAGACACATGTTGTCCCTGTAGGTGTCGAGGGCAGTCATACTCTTCTTCTGTCGTAGCCAGTCCGGGAGGGGGCCTAGCAGAGGTTGATGGTCGATGACAGCCCTGACCTCAACGTTGATTGATCGAACGAAAGCCCACTTGGTGTTGGGTCGATCGATATTGTCTGTGTCGAGCTGGGCTTGCTCTCTTGCTGCCACCCAGTCATGAGCTGCTCATATCGTGTTCAGCCACGGGCTCCCTGGAGCATTCTTGTGGAAGACCATGGGTGTAGCGGCGGTAGAAGGCATTCTAGACAGTCTGCTGGATCTTTTGCATGATCCGGCCTGTGAGGTCTCCTTCTAGATCTCTGAAGAATGTCCAGCATACTGACCGGCGTCCTCTATCCTCTATCTCCCTTTCACCGAGACGCTGATCGAGAATGTGTTCGCCTTCTCGCCTTATGCTCCGGGCTAAGGGTTCAGACCTCGGCCCCCTTATGCTCCGGGCTGGGCTCACACCTCGGCATTGCTTAACGATCCTGCATTTGAGAGTTAAATGCTCCAGTGGATGGGCCTCCATCCGCCCCGCTACAGTCTTGGCTCGCATGCTAGCAGTCACCTCCTCATCCAATTGACGACTTTCTTGTGGGGATTCCAAGGATCCTCTTTGGTAAGCACCGGAAACCTTCCCGTATTCATTGCTCAGGAGAGGTGCTTCTGCCACTCGTCAGCACGGACCTGTCCGATCATCTGGAGCAGGTCGGCTTTCTTGGACTTAGAGTAGACTGGCGAGATTTTAGTGGTGTTGCGGTGGGTCAATCAATAGAGTAGGCTCTAAGGCCGAATTGCTTTGCAATAGCGTGAAGCTGTGGAACAGTACTCATGGTGTATATCCCTGTGGATGCCTGCATAGGGTGCGGGGGCCCCCTGCATTGGAGAGTTAAGTGCTCCAGTGAATGGGCCTCCATCCGCCTCGCTACAGCCTTGGCTCGCAAGCTAGCAGTCACCTCCTCGTCCAACTGACTAAACTCACGTATCCACTGCGCTTTCTTGTGGGGATTCCAAGGATCCTCGGTAAGCGCTCGAAACCTTCGCGTATTCATTTCTCGGGAGAGTCGCTTCTGCCACTCCTCGGCACGGGTCTGGTCGATCATCTAGACCAGGTTGGCTTTCTTCGTCTTAGAGTAGCCTCTAAGGCCAAATTGCTTTGCAATAGTGCGAATCTGTGCAACAGTCCTCATTGTGTATATCCCCGTGGATGCCTGTCTCTAAATGGGCGTTCAGACCCTATTATGTGTGGCGATCAGTACCTGTGGATGTCTGTCTGGGCGTTCAGACCTATTATGTGTGGTGCTGCCGATCAGTACCTGTGGGTGGTGTATATCCCTGTGGATGTCTGTCTCTAAATGGGCGTTCAGACCCTATTATGTGTGTCGATCAGTACCTGTGGGTGGTGTATATCCCTGTGGATGCCTGTCTGAGCATTCAGACCCTATTATGTGTGGCGATCAATGCCTGTGGATGGTGTATATCCCTGTGGATGCCTGTCTCTAAATGGGTGTTCAGACCCTATTATGTGTGGTGCTGGCGATCAGTACCGTGGGTGGTGTATATCCCTGTGGATGCCTGTCTGGGTGTTCAGACCCTATTATATGTGGCGATCAGTACCTGTAGGTGGTGTATATCCCTGTGGATGCCTGTCTCTAAATGGGCGTTCAGACCCTATTATGTGTGGTGCTGGCGATCAGTACCTGTGGGGTGTGTGTATATCCCTGTGGGTGCTCTAAATGGGCGGTGCGCATGCATGCCACCTGGATAGGATAGTACGTGTGCGTGTATAAAGCCCTATGAGAGAGGTATGGCTAAGTCCGTAAGAACGCATAGCACGCATGTGCACGCGTCAGATCCACGTGTCTGTATTGTGAGAAAGTGTATGCTTATATTGTACCGAGAAATCACTTCATTCTCGTAGTTCTTGGCACCAATCAGGACCGGAATGAAGCGAGAATTTCAAAACTGTTTACCATTTTAAAATCGGACCAGAAATGGCCGAGTTATCCACAGATGCTAATAGTGAGATTTGAACCTGTGATTTTACATTTGCTAATAAACACAAAACGAGGATACCCACATTAACTACCTCGGCCATGTATGCATTAGTAATTTTAGCTGATAAGTTGTGTTCTCATTGCTGTATTGCTGCGCTTATCAGGCCCTCTAGATATTGACGTCACTTCGAGATAACGCAGTAACAGTAATTTTACAACTCACGCTCAGGGATAGGATTACTAAGAGGCGAGATTTTAGTGGTGTTGTGGTGGGTCAATCAATAGAGTTATTGAACTGCATAGGATTCCCAGGCTGCAGACTGGGGTTCAAATCCGCTCAAAAGACCTCGCTAGAACTTACCTGAAATTTCGAAACTTGGTAAGACACACGGCCGGGGTAATATGACCAGGTTAGATAGACCCACTGCGACCCCCCCCCCCCCCCCCAGTGCGGGGTCAAAGCACCACAGACACACACACACACACACCAGCCGGCTGGAATAGCAACAGGGTGGGGTAGGAGATAGGTGGGGTAGGATAGGTAGGATAGGTAGAAAAGTGGCCCACAGATAGAAAAACCTCCTCAGGATACCGGTCAGAATAGAGAGAGAGAGAGGCCGGCCACTGGCCGGTATCCTAAGGAGGTTCTCCCAGACAGTGGGGTCCGCACGGGAGTTTTATGTTCGCGAGAGGGTGGTGGACCAGGCGGTGGGGGACACGGATCACCGAACGGCTGCCAGTTATGGGAGGTGGTATCATTTTAATTCCAACACTACTACATTTTGTTACTACGAAAGAGTTACAACTTTTTCCCCATAGCTGCTTGACATATTTCAACCAAATTTGGTTAGATGGATTCTATGGTGGTAGGCTCCAGAACCTCCATTCAGAATTTTTACTGAGCTATTTTTTGGGTCAAAATCTTAGATTTTATGTCAAATTTACTGGAAATTGCGGAAGTTTCTGCATGAGTTAAACTCTCACCAGATCTCGCGGCGTACACGAGTTTAGGTAGACGTAGTAACCGCTATTAATGCACTGATTAGCGGATGTTGCACCAGCCCGCAACTTTGCATCCTTGATTTGCCGTTGAGCCGACAATTTGTCCCAGGTTTCAGGGTTAACTTGTGTTACTACGAAAGTCACAATTTTCCGCCCTAATACAGGAGTCAAGTCTCTCATTCAATTTATCATCACCCACGCTCATTTTACTTAGGTTGGCGATAATATTTGCTAACTGTGAGTCAATCTTTTCAGCGTAAACATCCGATGCCTCATAGAACTTCAACACCGAGGCTAACACATCACCATCTCCTTTTTCGGAAACAGGCGCAGGTCCAGGAGACGTTACGTCATCAGCCGGGCTGTTGTTCTCGCATTCTGATTCAAGGGCGCTGTCTGGAATTTCCGAATTTACTTCAGAACTGCCCGAATTTTCGTTCAAAATTACTTTCATGAAAATCGACATTTGTTTTGTCAATGTCTCCACACTTGCCTTAAGGCTTTTAAACTCGGACTCTTCAATTGCAGTGCCCTCGGGTGGACCTGCATTGTTTGAATGTCTGCATTCCTGGCTCGGTAGATGTGATGCTTCTTGCACCCTTAATGGAGGATGTATTATGGCTCTTTGCCCCCTCCTTTTGTCATGTTCAGAGACTACTAATGAGCCGATAGAGCCAGAGGGAGCATTATCCGTTACATTATGACTTTCTACTGAAACAGTATTTGCTAAATTATCACTTGCCACTTCCACCAAATCTTTCTCCACCGAATCCAAAACCGCGAGTTGTAAAAATCCATACTGACCGTTTTTTCAGTCACAAAAAAACGTAGAACAATCACAAAATTACTCCACATCAAATTTACTTTGATACAAAACGTTAACTGTCCTAAAACTGATTTGCAATGAAGTACAGGCACAATTTTATTCTAAATTTACAACACGTTAATCTGTTTTCACTAATTTGTTCACGAGCTGTAAAAAACATGACTGATGCGTTCAAAAACTAAACACACACTGATTATTGGAGCTATGCATGAGCATCTCAGGCAACGCATATGGAAGCGATGTGACAGAATGTGTCGTCTACGTTACTAAACTGAAGTATATAGTGAGAGTACGATCAATTATTCAACGCTGTTACGTAACGGCAAACATTTTCCCCCGCTCCTGAACACACACCCCGGTCTGTGCTGTGGTCTTTACAAATGTCCAATTGCAGGATAAGCCAAGAGTATTTTTGAAATTTTACAACTGGAATGAGTCATTCCAGTGGTAAATTTTCAAAAAATACTTTTCTGGTGGCCTGCAAGTTTAAATAATTTATGAGGAAAAGGATATTATCCTGATCCAATTTAGCCATTTACGGGTTAGACAGTTAAAGAAGCAGCGTATACATTGTAAAGGAATCAGATTCGTGTCCTTAGCTTGTATTGTTAGAACCGCTGCACAGCCACTGCCTGAATACCTCTGCATTGTCATTTAATGGCGGAATCCAGTTTTAGCTATGCCCTGCCTATCACGAGCTAAGCTCCACCCACACTTCGCCCATGTTGGTATCGATCCATAAACTCCCTGACTAGCAATTTCCAGAAAACTATACAGGTAACTATTGCAGCAACAGCGCTCAGTCAAATTAGTTTCAAAATATGCAACAACATGTTTATTAAATAGTAAAGACATACAATTCATACAACAAAACTTAGTCTGTCATCAATTAAGCGTTCGGGATGAACTGCGCTACGTCATTCATGAATCATGATCTCATTGTAGATTATGACATCAGCATACACGTCATATAGTTGATTATGACATCATATGATTGATGGATAAACTGGAAAGGTCCATAGGCTTATTAAAAATAGAAATGTATTGATAAATTTATTATCTCACCTGGCCAGAATGGCCAGGTGAGCTTATGCCATGGCGACCATCCGGTGTCCGGCCGTCAAATTTTTCTTTAAGAGACTAAAATCGTCTCAAGAACTACTGGGCCGATTTCAATTATTAGTTCACCTGGCCTAAAAGGTCAAATGAGCTTTATGCCATGTCTACCATCCGTCGTCAGTCTGTCCGTCAACTTTTCCTTTAAACAACTTCTTAACCACCACATGGCCGATTTCAATTATATTTGCCATCTTTAGAACATAGGGATCTAAGTTTGTTCAAACGAAGCCGTTGGCCAATTTGACCAGCGGCCATCTTGGATTTTGGCCGATATTAGGAAATGTTTTTAAAAATCTCCGAAACCGCTTGGGGAATTGATTCAAAACTCATGAAACATCATCTAGGAAAAGAAGTAAGCCCAGTTTGTTCAAGAGGACTTGATTGACCAAATGGTTCGGCAGCCATCTTGGATGACCTAGTTTTCCCGATAACAACTCCAGAACTGCTGAAAGGATCAGGCCGAAATTTGGGAGATATGATTAGGGACTAAGGGCCATTAAAGCTTGTTCAAGAGAAGTTGATCCGTCAAAAAACATGGCCGCCGTGGGCCAATCAAAATGTAGCGTGTTTGGTGGCCATATTGGATTTTTTTATTTGACGCATTTTGAGGCCGAAATTGGATTTATATATGTTTTTGGATATTTTGAGCCCAAATTTGCCGTTTTGATACTGTCGGATAAATGGTTTGGCGGCCATATTGGATTATTTTCTCGCCAAAGACTCCCATACTAAAGCAATGAGAAATTGTTAATGTCTTCTCGAGAACTACTAGGCCGATTTCAATTATATTTGGAAGGAAGCATCCTTAGGGCATAGGAATCCAAGTTTGTACAAATGAAGTCGATTGGCCTATTTGGCTGACGGCTATCTTGAATTTCGGCCGATCTTAGCAAACGTCTTTAAAAATCTTTTCCGAAACCGCGTGGGTAATCGATTCAAAACACACGTAACATCATCTAGGGAAAAAGCTAAGCGAAGTTTGTTCAAAAGGACTTAATCGACCAAATGGCTTGGGGGCCATCTTGGATAACCTAGTTTTCCCGAAAACGACTTCTCCAGAAGCACCAAAGGGATCAGGGCCCACATTTTGGAGATATGATTAGAGACTAAGAACCATCAAAGTATGCTCAAGGAAAGTTGATCCATCAAAAAACATGGCCGCCATGGGCCTATCTATGTAGCGTGTTTGGCGGCCATATTGGATTTTTTTATTTGATGGATTTTGAGGCCCAAATTGGTCTTATATATGTGTTTGCGTATTCTGAGCTCAAATTTTCCATTTTCAAAACTGTCGGATAAACGGTTTGGCCGTCATCTTGGATTATTTTCCCGCCAAATGCGCCCATACCAAAGAAATGGGAAATTTAAAATGTCTTATTCTGGAGAACTACTAGGCTGATTCCAATTATATTTGGCAAGAAACATTCATAGGGCATGGCGATTTAAGGTTGTTCAAACGAAGCCGATCGTCCAATTTGGACGGCGGCCATCATGGATTTTGGTCGATTTTTAGAAATTTCTCTTAAAATCTTCGCCAAAACTGTTTGAGCGATTGATTCAAAACTCCTAAAATATCATTTAGTGCACGAGCTGAACCAAGTTTGTTCAAGGGAACTTGATTTGCCAAATGGTTGGGCGGCCATCTTGGATGGCCTGGTTTTCATGAAAGCAACCTCGTCTCCAGAGCCACTGAACGGATTTGGCCGAAATTTGGGAGCTATTATATTAATGACTAAGGGCCATTAAAGTTTGTTCAAGAGAAGTGTATACATAAAGAAACATGGCTTCTGTTTTCCTGTTTCAAGTCTGCTCAACTCATTAGAGTTCTACTTATTGTTAATGACCATTCTAGTTGAAATGATTATGGTCCAGGTGAGCGATACAGGCCCGGTGGGCCTCTTGTATTTGGTAGGAAGCATCCTTATGGCATGGAGACCCAAGTTTGTTCAAAGGAAGCCGATCGGACAATTTGGCCAGTGGCCATCTTGGATTTTGGCACATTTTTAGAAAAGTCTTTAAAAAGCTTCTCCGAAACCGCTAGGGGAATCTAGTCAAAACTGATGAAATATCATTTACGCCAAGAGCTAAGACAAGTTTGTTCAAGAGAACTTGATTGACCAAATGGTTCGGCGGCCATCTTGGATGACCTAGTTCTCGTGAAAGCGACTTCTCCTCCAGAACCGCTGAAGGGATCGGCCGAAATTTGCTAGATATGATTAGGGACTAAGGGCCATGAAACTGTTCAAAGGAAGTTGATCTGTTAAAAAACATGGCTGCCGTAGGTCAATCAAAATGTAGTGGGTTTGGCAGGCATATTGGATTTTTTTATTTGGTGGATTTTGAGGCCGAATGTTTTTGGATATTCTGATTTCAAATTTGCCATTTTCGAAACTGTCGGATAAACGGTTTGTCGGCAATATTGGATCCTTTTCCCACCAAAAACTCCCATACTAAAGCTATGGGAAATTTAAAATGTCTTCTTGAGAACCACTGGGCCAATTTCAACTATATTTAACAAGAAGCATCCTTATGGCATAGAGATACAGGTTTGTTCAAAGGAAGACGATCGGCTAATTTGGCCGGTGGTCATCTTGGATTTTGGCCGACTTTTAGAAACGTCCTTAAAAATCTTCTTCGAAACCGCTTGGGGCCTCGATGCAAACCTCATGAAATATGATCTAGGGCAAGAGCTGAACCAAGTTTGTTCAAGGAAACTTGATTTGCCAAATGGTTCGCCGCCTATCTTGGATGACCTAGTTTTCGCAAAAATGACTTCTCCTGAACTGCTGAACGGATCTGGCAAAATATGGTATGTAAAAAAACATGTTGGCTTTGAATCAATCAGAATTTAGCGTTTTACGGGAACATCTTGTATTTTCTGCAAATTTCAGAGAAAATCGTGAAAAGACTACTTATTAACCACAGAAATTTGATTGGTAAATTTTTCCAGTGGTCATTTCGTTTTGTTTGATTGTGCCACTGTAGCCAATAATTCCAGGTGAGCGATACAGGTCACTTAGGCCTCTTGTTAGAAATGCCTGTAAAAATCTCCAAAACCACTTGGCAGATTGATGGGAAACTTGAGAAACTACATCTAGGGCAAAAGGTGAATCAAATTTGTTCAGAACCTAATTGGTTGATTTTCTTGTCGGCTATCCTGGATGACCTAGTTTTGACCCAAAAAATGACTTCTGAGCGACTAAAGGAATTGGCCCACAATTTGGTAAACATGATTATGGACTGAGGGTAATTCAAGTTTGTTCAAGGGAAGTTGGTATGCCATGTATTTAAAAAAAACAATGGCTGCCATCGACTAATCAGAATTCAGCGATTTTGCGACATTTTATTTGATGCATTTTGAAGCCAAAATTAGTTTTATATAGGTTTATTGTTATGGCGATGTCCAATTTTTCCCTTTCACTTTTGTCAGATAAGTGGATGGGTGGTCATCCGATTATTTTGCCACCAAAACTCAAACCTAGAGAAAAAGAATGGGAAAATTAAAATGAACCAGTGGGACGATTTCAATTAATTCTGACAGGAAACATCATTATGGCATAGAGATGATGCAAGATTGTTCAAATGAAGGCGATTTGGCCGGTGGCTATCCTGGATTTTAGGACCTCCGAAAAAACCTATAGGAAATGAATGGGAACAGGTTTAAAAGACGTCTTTCCAAGAACCACTTGGCGTATTTCAATTATATTTGGTAGGAACCATCATTAGCGCATCGAGATCAAAGTTTGTTCAAACAGAATTGATTGACACATTTGGTGGTCGCCATCTTGGATTTTATCCTATTTTTAGAAACACTACCCATGAAACCGCTTGGCCGTTTAATTTTAAACTCAATAACGTTCATCTAGGGCAAGGGCTGAATCAAGGTTGTTCCCGAGAATATGATTGGTCATTTTCTTGGCAGCCATCTTGCATGACCTAGTTTTCACTAAAATGACATCTCCGGAAACGAGTGATCAGGGTGAAATTTTTTACATATGATTAGCGGTAGTTAATAGATTTGTTAATTCTAACAATTTTCAGAAAATCCAAGATGGCTACCAGAAATATTGAGCAATCAGAATTCTCACTAGAAGTGTTGAAGCCGACGAGTATTGAGTTGGTCCACCCAAGTCGAGCCATTTATAATGGAGGAATCTCGTTTTAAAATGATTTCCGGGAAATCTTCAGAACATCCAAGATGACCGCCATAAAAATTGACCAAAACAAATTCTGAATAGAAGTTCAGGAGCCTACCACCATAGGATTCTTCCAGCCAAATTTGATTGAAATTGGTAAAAGCATAAATGTGAGGTGATTTGACGGGTGATGGCCGGCCGCCATGGCATAAGCTCACTTGGCCCTTCTGGTCAGGTAAGCTAACAAGAGGCCCACGGGGCCTTATTGCTCACCTGAACCATTAGCATTTGAACAGACATAATACGTACGTCAAATTCTTAGACATAAAATAAAAATTGGAATTCAGTACAGACGATATTAAGTGGGAAATTAATGATGGACACTGATCACACAATCAGATTGAACATTAGGTTCTATCCAGCCTATAAAACAAGAGGCCCAAGGGGCCTGTATCGCTTGCCTGGAATTACTGGCCACCGGAACTACCGAACAAAACGAGATGACCGCTGGAACACTTGGCCGATCGGCATTATTTGAACAAACTTGAATCTCTATATGCCCTAATTATTGTTTCTGCCGAATATCATTGGAATCGGCCTACTGGTTTTGGAAGACATTTTAAATTTCCCATTCCAAAAAATCCAATATGGTCGCCAAACACGCTACATTTTGATTGCCCCACGGCGGACATGTTTTTTGACTGACCAACTTTCCTTAAACAAACTTTAGTGCCCCTTATTCCATAATCGTATCTCCCAAATTTCGGCCAGACCCGTTGAACGGTTCGGCAGAAGTAATTTTCGTGAAAACTAGGTTATCCAACATGGCCGCCGAACTATTTGGCCATTAAGTTCCCGTAAACAAACTTGGTTCACCTCTTTCCCTAGATAATATTTCATGAGTCTTTAATCGATCCCGCGAAGGGTTTCGTAGATTTAAAAATATATTTCTAGAAATCGGACAAAATCCAAGATGGTCACTGGCCAAATTGGCCAATTGGCTTTATTTGAACAAACTTGAACCTCTATGCCCTAAGGTTTGTTCCTGCCAAATATGATTAAAATCGGCCCAGTGGTTCTCGAGAAGACATTTTAAATTCCCATTGCTTTAGGATTGGAGCTTTTGGCAGGGAAATGATCTAAGATGGCCACCAAACCGTTTATCCGACAGTTTCGAAAATGGCAAATTTGATATCAGAATACCCAAAAATATATATAAAACCAATTTCAGCCTCAAATTCGAAAAAAATATTTCAATATGATAACCAAACAAGCTACATTTTGATTGGTCGACGGCGGCCATGTTTTTTAACGGATCATCTTCCCTTGAACAAACGTTAATGGCCCTTAGTCCATAATCATATCTCCCAAATTTCTACCCGATCCATTGAGTGGTTCTGGATAAGTTGTTTTCACGAAAACTAGGTCATTCAAGATGGCCGTCAAACTATTTGGCCAATAAAGTTCCCGTGAACAAACTTGGTTAGACTCTTGCCCTAGATGATATTTCATGAGTTTTGAATCAACCCCCCCCCCCCCACCTAAGCGGTTTCGGAGAAGATTTTTAGACATGTCTAAAAATCGGCCAAAATCCAAGATGGCCGCTGGCCAAATTGGTCGATCAGCTTCATTTAAACAAACTTGAATCTCTATACTCTAAGGATGCTTCCTGCCAAATATAATTAAAATCGGCCCAGTGGTTCTTGAGAAGTCGTTTAAAGGAAAAGTTGATGGACGGACGGACACACGACGGACGGTCGGCATGGCATAAGCTCACTTGGCCTTTCAGGCAAGGTGAGCTAATAATCCAATATGGCCACCAAACCCAAAAGTTGGATTGGTCTATGACAACCATGTTTTATCAATGATCAAGTAGTAGTTATAAACTAGGAGTTTCAGAACAGAACGTGGTGGGAGTAGCCGATCCGTGGCTATAGGAGGGAGGTGGTTGTCAGAACAGAGACGACGGCTGGCTGCAATGTGTTTTACAACGTAGGGCCCACTGCAACCCCCCGGTGGGCCCCATCCATTGTTTTGACCATGTCAGGCAAGTACAACAATTCCATTTAGACTTACAACATCATACGTTTATTCACGCCAGACAAGTACAAAGCTTCCACTACAAATCCACTATTAGTACGGGGTGATACCATAAAAAATCCTCATATTACAGAAATGCAAATGTATAGGTAAATACCTGCTATGAACATTGATGAAGTTCTTCAAAATTTGGCGAGATCGTTGCAGCAGGGGGCGTATTAGCCATACCACTTATGCCAAGAACCTGGCAGCTCTCCCTCCCGAGAAGCCAACCCCAGCCTCACGCAGGAAGCTGGCACCCACTTTCGAGAAGCCAACCTCAACACCACGCATGAAGCTGTCACCCACTTCCGAGAAGCCAACCCAAACACCACACAGGAAGCTGCCACCCACTTCCGAGAAGCCAACCCCAACCCCATGCAGGAAAGCTGCCACCCACTTCCGCGAAGCCAACCCCAACACCACGCAGGAAACTACCAACCACTTCCGAGAAGCCCCCCCCCCACCCACCCAAAGCTAAAAGAAACCCACCCAAGTTCACAGATGAGGAGATCGACAGTTGTTCTGACGCTATAATACAGGACCCCCAGGACTCGTGAAGGTCCCACATGCAATCCAGAACTATCTGCGGGGATGGGAAATTCCTGGATATGGGGAAAAAGATCCAATAGCTTTCCTGGATAAAACCCTGGACAATATCGAGAGGAAGTTGGTGGAAGAGGTCCTCGACCTGAAGGGGGTGGGGTTCTCCCTTGCTCTTAAGATCCCCATCCACAAGGAGAAGAATGATGGGACAGAGGTCTCCACAAATCCCCCATTCTGGTCTAAGCAACATGTCATCCTGAAGGCAAGCGATATTAGCGAGGCGGTGAAGGAGGCCAAAGGCAAGGTGCTGCAAGACCTTGAGAGCTACACCGCGAGGGGTCTGGCTGGGCAGTCGATCAGTTTGATGTATTGTACCTCAACATCGCCAGATATCAACCACTACTTGGTGGGTCACACATCGATCTCCCTGCTTCGATTAAGCGAAAACGTGCCATGGTTTATGTCCAGAACAATGATGACCACTGTCTGCGCTGGTCTCTCTTGGCTGCTGCTTATCCTGCAGACAGTAATACCCAGCGGACATCGAAGTATTTAGGGCACTGGGACACCCTTGACTTCAGTGGTGTATACTCTCCAGCCCCTCTCCACCAGCTTAAGCATGTTGAGCGGCAGAATGGCCTGGCCAGTAATGTATTCAGGCATGATAAGGGTGTCTACCCACTGCAGTTGAGTGACGCTGACCCAGACATTCCGAGGACAAATCTGCTGCTTATCGAGAAGGGTGGCAAGCAACACCATACCTGGATTAAGGACCTGAATCGTCTGCTCTATGATCAGAGTTGGTATGAAGGGAGAAAGCACTTCTGTGAGCGGTGTCTCCACTGTTATTCTCGTGAAGACCTCATCAAGCATAAACCGGAGTGATGTGGTATCAGTGACAGACCAATGCGTACAAGAATGCCAACAGAGGACAGGAAGATGCTACAGTTCCACCAACTACCACAAGCAACTGAAAGTGCCATTCATCATCTATGCCGACTTTGAAGCCCTAACAACATAGATTGAGGAGCCAGAGTCGAATCCGGCGCAGAGCAGCACACAGAAAACGCAACACCATGGGATCTGTGGGTTCTCATATATTGTGGTCCGCTGTGATGGTGTCAGTGAACCACCAGTGCTGTATTGAGGAGAAGATGCAGCTAAGCACTTCTTGGACCGATTGGCACAGGAAGAGGATACGATAACGGCCATGCTCGCCCACCCTAGGCCGATGGAGATGACTATAGAGGACTGGCGAGCTCATAAAACCGTGGTCAGTTGCCATGTGTGAGACAGACCCTTAGCTCGTGACTGAGTCACAGACAGTGTCAGAGATCACTGCCACATCGCTGGTCTCTACCGGGGAGCAGCACACAATGTGTGTAATCTAAAGCTGTGTCTCATCCCTAAGACCACCACCATCCCAGTCGTGTTCCACAACCTGCGTGGGTATGATTCTCACCTCATCATGCAGGTCATCTCCCAAACAGGGAAAGATCAACTGCATCCTAAACAATATGGAGAAGTACATCTCCTTCAGCCTCCATCGGCTGCAGTTCATCGACTTGGGCCAGTTCCTTTCAGCATCATTTGACAAGCTGGTAGCTAGTTCCACAACGTTCCCACTTACAAAACAGTATGAACCTAGCACTGCCAAGTATGAGCTCCTGCTCCGCAAATGTGCATACCCCTATGAGTACATAGATGGATGGCACCATTTCAATGAGACCTCTCTCCCACGTCAAGCTGCGTCCTACAGTAGACTCTCTGGCGAGGGAATATGTGACAGTGACTACAACCACGCACATGCTGTCTGGGCCCAGTTCAGCTGCCAGACAATGGGAGACTATTATGACCTCTATCTGTGGTCTGACACTCTGCTCCTTGCAGATGTCTTTGAGAACTTCCACATCACGTGCTTCCAGCAGTATCATCAGGATCCAGCACACTATTACACGAGCCCGGAGTTGAGCTGGGATGCACTTCTAAGGAAGACAGGTGTGGTGCTGGAGCTCCTCACTGACTACGACATGCATCTGTTCATAGAGAAGGGATTCAGCGGTGGTGTATCAATGGTCAGCAAACGCTATTCTAAGGCAAACAACCCATTGGCTTGCGGCTTAGCTGGCTATAATCCACAACAGCTGACAAGCCACATCATGTGGCATGACATGCACAATGCCTACCGGCTAGCGCCTGAATGGATGAAGGTGAAGGGAGAGTGGCTCTCAGAGCATCAGTGTGCATTGGGCGAGTCGATAGCAGAGGCGACAGCAGAAAACTGGTGCCTAACCTGAGAGACAAAAAGCGTTATGTCCTACACTATCGCAACCTAAAGCTCTACCTCAGCCTGGGTATGAGGTTGAAGGAAATACACAGCATTCTACGCTTCAATCAGTCACCATGGATAGAGCCTTACATCCGACTCAACACAGAGCTCCGTAAGAAGGCCAACAGTGACATTGAGAAGGATCTTTACATGCTGACGAATAATGCTGTCTTTGGTAAGACCATGGAGAACTTTCGCAAGTGAGTGGATGTCAAGCTAGTGCAGTCATCTGAGAGGACAAGCTGCTCTGTCTAATAGCCAAGCCTAACTTCTCCTGGGTGAAGGTGCTCGATGATGATCTAGATGCTCTCCATATGTACAAGACGAGCCTGCTGCTGAACCGCCCTGTCTATGTGTGAATGTCCATCCTTGACCTCTCAAAGCACCAGATGTATGACTTCTACTACAACGAGCTGAAGCAACTATATGGTGTCAACTGTGAGCTCCTGTACACAGACGCCGACAGCTTCCTGTTGGAGATCCAGACTGAGGATGTCTATGCTGATATGGCTGCGAGGAGCGACCTCTATGAAATAAGTGACTACCCAGTAACACGCCCGCTGCACAGTACTGCCAACAAGAAGGTCCTGGGCAAGATGAAGGATGAAGGATGAGTGTGCCGGGGTGCCAAGCCAGGAGTTTGTTGGTCTGCGGCCGAAGATGTACTCCATCAAGTGGTCGGATGAGCAGGATTTCAAGAAGGCAAAGGGTGTGTGCAGGCTTGTGGTTAGACAGATTCGCCATGGGCAGTACAAGGAATGCCTCTTCGAATGAAAGGTCTTCCACCATGGTATGAACATGCTGCAAAGTGAGGGTCACCACCTCTACGGGATCTACCAAAACAAGACAAGCCTCAGCCCCTCAGAAACAAAGCGATGGATCGCTCCCGATGGCATTCACACCCTGGCTTATGGTCACAATGATGCCATCGCTCCATGGAATGTTGAAGAGCTTCTGGGTAATGTATGAGCATCATGTGACATCTACCAACAGTCAGTGGAGGATGTCTACTCGACGTAAGCACTCCCGGTGGAGGTAGCTGGGTGTCTGTAGGGGTAAGCTCCTCTCGCACAAACGGCCGCCTAGGGCTGCTCCGCACCCCATGCTGGTGTGCCAGGTAGTACAGCGTAGGCTGTCCAGCCGTATCCACATACCTGTCAATCTTGTGTACATCTATCGACCAGTTGGGGTTAGTCGCCCATCTGCATCCACCCTCCAACTCACCAGGCTCATAGAAATACTGAACCAGGGAATCAGACGGAAGTCTGTCCTCAGAGCATAGCTCTTGAACAGAGCATCGAGATTGGATCACAGAGGATCGCTGAATGGCATTGACAGGGTTCTGTCCTATCAGTCTAGTAACCACAGCATTGGATCTCTCCACCACAATTGGATCTCTCCACCACAATGGCCAGCCCTCTCTCCCATATCATGGAACGACCACCAATCAGGACAACTACAGCCATCTCCTGAGTATACTGATGTGGGAACAGCCTCCCTGCCAGTGTTCTAGTTCCACCGCATGGTGATGTCCCACCTTGCCTCGTCTAATCGTCACACCATGTTTACACATGAGGGCAGCAGTTTCACATCTCAACTCATTACCCTCATCCACTTACAGCAACTCTGGCCACTGGGGGGAATTTTGCGGGACCTCATAGATATTCTGGATCCCGGCAGCCGTCTGACCAGCCGACTTATCCGTGAGAGGCTCTGCCGCCTTGTATCTACTGGCAACATCGACGATTGTGAGGACATACTTGTATGGCTAGCCTGTTCTTCTGGAACAAACCCAATCATGCGGAAGGAACAGCACATCAGCCTGATGGACTCTGTCTGGGACAGGTTCATCGAAGTGTGTATACTGAATGTGCCATGGACGAGGTCTGTAGATCTGCCACATCGCCTGCCTAGTAATCCACTGGCTAACCATCTCCAAGGTGACTCTATGACCCTTGCAACGTGCAGCCTCGAGCAGCTGGTGAGACTCATGATAATAGCCCCCAGGCTTGTAATAGAGATCTTCAAGACAGGCAGTCAGGATGACTGAGACCGTTGGTGAACTCTCGCACTTCATCTCTGACGTCCACACCTGTCCTCTCCTGTATAGCTTGGGCAAACTCTAGAGAGACGAACAGATGACCATCTTTCATCAGACAGCAGTTCTCGCGGCTGAACACTTCTTCGAATACATGTGAACACTGCTGTCTAATCTCTGTGGCGCTAGTGCTGTCACTGAAGAGTAGATTATCAACAAAGGATTGCCATTTAAGGGCCTTGATGAGGTCATGCAGAGAAGCCATCTTATATAGCATGTCTTAAATGTTTGGCAGCTCAGATGACTGCAAATGCTATCGCAACATACGGGCGCCATGGACTGGCAATGTAAAAGAATGCGCCTACCCCCGAGGCCATGGCTGGAATAGCCTGAGAAATCTTCTCAACTCCATGGAGAGCATTATTGTCGATTTTGCGGACAGTCTCGCCGGCCTTCATTGTGAACAGAGCAATCAGAGCCCCAACTGCTGCTAGTGGGCCCAGAGAGCCATTCATGTAGGTACGATAAATTCCCTTAGCTTGGTGGATTAGTTGGCAGGATTCTGGCTCTACATCATCGCCATCATAGTCCTCATCATAGGCATCCTCATCATTGTCCTCGTCTTCATCATAGTCAACTTCATCGCAGTCCTCAACTGGATCCTCGAAAGCTTCCAGTTCATACATTGCTTGTCGTTCCTACTGGCTATATGGTGAATTTAAATCACCTGCCTAGACATGGCATCTGCAATCTTGAATGCAGCCGTGTTTGCATTGGTGAACTGGGGTCGCAGTTTCGCTGACCATAAGGCAGCGGAGGTAGAGAGAAAACGTCATAACCAGGTGATCTAAGGAGAAGTTTGAGTACAGCAAGGTGCTCGAGCATATGCACCAAAGGGAGGCACGCCAATGGCAACAAAGGGCTCAAGCCACCTAGAACATCCACAAGGCCGATGAGAGTATTGATGAGTACTACGAGGCTGTAAAGCTCTCCTAGCCGATGCTCGACTATGAAGCATCGGGAGGTCAGAAGACGGCCGAGGCCATGGTAGTAGTGGCTGCTGTAGCAGCAGTGGTAGCTGGTGGAGTTATGCTCTACACACGTTCAAGCTGAATACCAGAGGTATGTGATACACTAACCTTTGCATATCCAAAGAGCTACACTGTTACTCTGACCGGGCGAGTGCCCCCTCACTATCCGTGCAGGTTCCCAATATAAAAGCTGGGCTGGTTGCCATGGTTAGGCGGGATGTCCCTTCCTCCAAGGTGACACTGAACTTCGAGCGCTGACTCGAGATCCCCATGGCCACTGGTCAGGCAGAGTAAAGCATATGACTTCGTTTTCTGTCGATAGAGACAGCAATCAGCCAGATCATGCACCTCAATGAGAATGTTGGTCCCAGCCACCACAAGTTTGAAGTTGTCTTGCTCCCCACCCCATGGACCACCACTCCCTTCTGAACCAAGACTGCTACATCTACATAATCCGAGGCGCCTCGTTGCAATGGCAACTCTAGACACTTGTTATCCTGGACCTGCTTATGCTCTCGCTCTACATGTAGCATTCGTTGTCTAGAGCCCACACATTTTAGTTCCTGGTCGTTCTCATCATGCCAGACCTGAAGTCGTGGAGAGGTCATCGTTACATCCGAAAGATGTTTGGTGTACACCCGGAGGAACAGCTTGCCCTGCATCAAGGCTGGGTTCGTGTGTGTTCTCGAGGAGGGAGAAGAGTGGCACCGCAACAGGTGTTTCTACATCTGCTGTAAGTTGAATTCTGTGAAACCTTAATTACATCCGATGGCATAGTACTCATTCCCCTTCACATAATAGACCAGTCCATGAGCCAGTGGAGCCAGGACCCGGTACTCATCGGTTACATACGTGGTGTCCAAGGTGTTATTGCTCTCCGTAATCTCCCACCTACTCACCACCTGCAGGAGCTCTACCTCCTACACCACTGTGATCTTAAGCTTGAACTTGAGCGTCATGCTCCTAATCTCATAGATCTGTCCAGAGAGGGCGAAGTCGATCAACTTCCCTGCCGTGGATAAAGGGTTCGCATCATGGATTCTAGGTCGAATGACTGTCAGACAGTACTTCCGAGGATCAGTGTGGTGCGAGGCGGCGGGTTCAACTGCCCCATCTGGATGCTGTACATACTGCTGCATGTTTAACGTCTATATATATACAACTTTTAAATGGCGATGTTTAGCAAAGTTCTCCAGCAGATCGTCTTTAGAGGGCAGAAACCAGTTGGTGGCTACACCCCCCCCCCCCTCCCCTCAAGAAGAAACCAGTACAGCTGCTGATTGACAGGTTCCGACGACTACTTCGTGATATCAATATTATCCACGAGTGAGCCAAGGTCCCACCTCTGTCTGATGCGGAGATACTGACTGCCATAGAGATCACATCAGCCCATAGTACAAAAGAATTATTGACTCGGATGCTCTACCAGACGTTTGACAGTGCCTAGGGCAGGTCACTAGATCTCCCCAGGACACCCACTAAGAGTCCTGTAATTCTAGCTCTCCAGAAGGCTAGGATTGATCCTAAAGATCTCCTAATGGTAGGGAAGTGGGCTGGCATATTCGATATCCACACTGATGACGAACACTGGATGTTGTATGATATAGAGGCTGGGGCCATAGATTACTTCTGAAAGGAGATCGGTACATGTGTGACTGAAGGCCATGAGACTGGGCATGCCACTGGTCACACCGAAGGTAAAGAGGAGGGGATGGCTGCTGGCCATAAGGAGGCCGTTGAGGAGGCCATTGAGCACATCTTCAACTAAAGAGAGCGCGAGCAGATAGAAAGTAATCTGGAGGAATTTCTAAAGTTCCCCAAGAAGAACTACCAGGACTACCTCATCAAAAAATACCTCAAGGTAAATGCTAAGAAGGCAAGGGCGAAGTGGATCTTCGCCGAGAAGTTTCAGACGAATAGAGCCATATCATCTGATCCTCAGTGGATCGAGTTTCAGAAACACCTACCCACACCCGCAGCGGAGTCTATGGATGAAGCAGTGGACACCATGGATGAAGTTCCTCAAGTAGCAGAGACCATGGACGAAGTTCCTCAAGTAGTGGAGACCGCGGACGACGCTCCTCAAGCCTGAAAACATCCCGGCTGACACATCAGGCATGTCAACCTGACTGACATGTGAGCTTCCTGGCGGAATTCAACTTGTAGCTGAAGTTCTGAGCCTTCTCCAGTGAGGGCTTGAAGTGTGCAAGCTCCCCTGTCTCCTTGTTGCTGAAGATGAAGAGGTATAGATCTGCAACCTTCTGCACACCTGCGATGAAGTCTTGCTTGGTCTCCTTGAGGGTCAGGCTGATGTATATTGTCTCAAGCAGGGCACGACCACTCTTCGAGCTAAAGTACAGGAGCCTCGCGTTATGTCGGATATCTGGCAATATCTCACGGATGTACTTCTGAAAGAGGATAAAGACAGTGATCTTGGTGTGCCGAATGCGTCTGGTGATGTTGCCTAGGTATGTGACTGTTTTCTGTTCCACTGCGGGGTCGTCGATAACTAGAACATGTGGTTCAGTTAGTCGAACTGCGAGCAGCTTCTCCATCAGTGCTTGCATGTCATGTGTCTTGGTGATTGGACTGTTGTACAACTGATCATTATTGTCGACTGCCTCAGTGGCGGAGTCGGACACCGGGAGGATGTATCGAGACTGAAGATGTTCGGCGAGCAGGGCCCGCAGCAAGATGTTTTTCCTGTATCCTGGTGGGGCAATGATCAGCACCACATGACCGACAACATTTTGTCTACTACTGTATGGCACTGACATATAGCATGTGCACATAAAGGGTGGTCAACATCCGTTTGGCTGTAGCCTCATCTATATATGGGAGATTAAATGGCAGTACTTCCTGTACCAGCTCTTTTGCCTGTTGTGTGGGTAGCATTGTACCACCGGCGGATATGAAGGATGCAATAGAGGCATCAAGCATGAAATCCCAACAACAGTTCAGAAGGTAACGCAGAGGGCCTGTGTCAGTACCCGCAGTGTCTAGCACCTCGAGTATCCGTATGATGCAAGCTCGCGCAGCCATGCTTATTATGTGATCTTAAACGGCAGGCCAAAGAATCCCGACTTCTTCACCTCAGGTAGTTGGAGCTTTGCTGTTGCATTCGCTTAGCCATCCACCATGATATGGCTCAGGCCGATGGTGACTACCTTGAGATTATCCCCATCTTGTTGGAATGAGCTCCGTGGTTTCAGGAGATCATTAACCAGGTCCTGTGTGTAGGACTGCCATAACGTTGATGGCACTAGCCTCATCGACTTCGAGCATACCTCACATCACTGCCTTGTCTTTGATGTCCATCCCTTTGTATACAGTCTTGGCCTTGTTGAGGGCCGATTGTCCTACCGTGTCAGTGTTTCCGATGAGATTTCTAGCTGGGATGATCTCTCGGGGTTCTCCATTCTCATCGAAGTCTAGGAAGGAGATGGGGGCAACAGTCTCATCTGAACCGAGGCGTGCCTCGCCCAAGTGAGCGAGATCACCTAGCGCTTTGCTCTCTAGGTCTGTGAATGACAGAGCCATTGTTTGGTATACATACATCTTAAACCTAGACATAGGCCACAATTATCTCAGCCATAGAACTCGTTGCTTGCCCTAGAACTGCGGCTTCCATTAGAGGGATGTTTTCGCCCATGATCTTGGCGGCAACAGTATAGGAGGCGCCAACGATAGAGATCTTTGGGATGGGATGTGTTATTCCTAGACAGTAGTTGACAACTGTACTTGCCACTGTAGTGAAGACAGCAGCCCCAGCGGCAGGAATAAGCTCATTACCACCTGTCATCTTCACCACGGCCACATTTGCGGCTATGTTACTGGCGACATGAATGGCCAAGGGCTTAGCCTGTGTCAGTAGCTTCTGGGTCTTGCTTTTGAGCAGCTTGTCCACCTTCTGGATACTCACCTGGCTCTCCGGGAGTTGCTTTACACTCTGTACCATTGACGTCATTGTTTAAGCCCTGAGTATACAGCACGTTTAAACGTGTATGTTCTACCTCGAGAGCCCTAAGCAGATCTAACCAGTCTGTCAGGTGCATAGATTGATACTCGAGAATATCAATACAGTTCTGTGCTATACAAAGCGGCTTACACCATGGACCTACTAGTACTATGTACTAGGTACTATGATGTCTTCTGCACCGAATTGAAGGACTATAAGAAGAAGTCACCAGATAAGCTCGCCCAGCTCTCTAACGCTGAGGTAGCAGAGCAGCTGACAGCTGTGAAACTCTACTTAGGATTTGGTAAGGGGCAGATTTGCTTTGTCGAATACCTCATTATGGGTGGCAGTATAGTAGAGCAGCTCCTGCATACTAAGGGATTCTACAAGGATCGGGAGTATCTGTCAGACGTGTTCCAGCAGTTGCAGGTATCCATGGCATCTCCCGACTCTGAGTTGATTAAGGCTCTGCGATACTACAAGCTGGAAAAAGGTTGTACCACCAAACCATACAGTCCTTCGGTGTGTATGCTGACACCGTGTTTGGGGGCTGGCGGGCAGGCCAAGCTAGTTCAGGCAATCTCATTTGCCATGACTCCCACACCGGAAGATCTATTGCTCTACGAGCAGGATCTACTTGCAGCAGAGAAGACTGGTGACGAGCACAGCAATAGCCAGACCTGACACCACTCATAGGGCTATCGTCCTGCTAGCACTGCCGGGCGGGTGGTGGGTGTCAGCATGGGTCGCTGTTTGTCATCCAGCACTCCTGCTGTTCCAGCAGTCGGAATGACAGTCAGAACGATGGTAGCACTGGCCCTCGTAAGTTATGGGGAGCTAGGTGTCATGGGCATCGGGATAACATGTGAGGCCAAGTTGATGTTAGTGTTAAACCCAGTGTACACCTGAGGAATTCACCTCGACTATCATGTTATTGCAGCCCCTAATCTTCAGATACTCAGCATTCAGGATCATATTGCTCAGAATAAGTCATAGGTGTGGTAATATAGCGAAGTCAAGCTTATGACGGACCTTCTGTAAGGCCTGCTGGAACTTGGCAATGAGGCTACTGGGATCTGCAACAATGATCATGCCCTCAACGAGACTGCTGAACATGGCCTGCATCTCTTTTCCACTCACCCCATCTATGGAGTGTTGCAGCTTGGTCTGGCTGTAAGGAGACAATAACATAATGCTTCTAAGGACTGGTTGATTAGATTGATCCCTGCTGGTGTGAGCCCCGAGGTTGTGTTTGGGACAAAGTATTTCCATGCCTCTGGATGGTCCTGCCTGATTCCGGTGATATGCATATTATGCACCAGTGCCCCAGGCTCTGAGTCTGGATCGAATGAGAACGTCGCTGTCTTCAACTTTTAAGGATGTTTGAAAGGGGAAGCCTGAGTAGTCTCGTCTCAGGTCGCCATACATAACGCCTAGACCACTGTTGTCTCCACCATGGAAATGATAGTCTGAGTGGGTGTTGAACTCTCATTGGAGTCCACTAGCTGCTGAGAGGCTGTAGCTCATCGTGCCCGCAGTGCCTGCAGTCTGCGGATTGAAATCATTCGTATCAGGCAGGCTTTGCGGCAAGCTCATGGAGGATTCATCTCACCATGTAGTACACCTGAAGTCCGAGACAACTGGCAATGAGCACAGCTTCGGGGGTACCAGAATAGGAGTGCAGCAAACCCGCGCCAACGCCGCATCCCGCTGTGGCACACCACATGGCAAAGTTCAGCTGTTGGTTTAGAACGAGAGATTCGGGCCTGCCATCCAGGTGTGGCTGCTCGATCGCCTTTTTCCACAACTCGGCATTGTCATGATGGGGATAGGTCAATAAGTAGTAGCAGCGTAAACTCTAATTGGGCATCCGACAGACCATCCATGCTGGCATATAGACTAATGGTGGAGCTGTCAAACAGGTGATTTACGTGGGTGAACATGTTGGGGCTGATCGCTTTCCACGGTTTGCTGGTGGCTCCTGT